>WOGO01004523.1:0-13201 GCA_015342085.1 Leptinotarsa defecta | reverse complement strand
CTGGAGTTCCTGAAATCTCAGATTGATAGGTGTAATACCAATTTGTTTATATAGGTCTTGGGAGGGATATCTGAATGGAAGGTTTTGGATATTTCTTAGGATTCTTCTCTCGGTTCTTAGCATACGAAGGATTTGATTCTGGGAGGGGGTGCAGTAGAGCGCGGCTTTATGGTCCACGATAGGTATTGTAGGTTTTGTAGGTGTGTACGATAGTCTTACTGTTACATCCGCCGAGTTTGACTCTCAGCGCTTTTAGGAGATTAGCCCTTTGCTGAGTTCATCCAGGGTTTCTCTAAGGTCGATCTCCCAGTTGAGGGTCCTCGTTAAAGTGGTACGCCGTGGTCAAATGGAGCCTAAAGTACCAACAGTTCCACTTACTACTGCGTAGATATCATCACTGGTTTGTGTGTTTACTGCAAGGACGAAAGTCTCAGGAACGAACGATTGAATTTCATTTCATATCAACTCGATGAGTTGAAACAATTGTTTGATGTATATTTGAATCGTGATATTCTTCTTGACAATTCAAACTATTTTTTTTCCACTCTAAGATTATCCATAGCTCAAATGAAATGCACCGAGGCCGTGAATCTTTCACAATCTACTGTAAGTCAAGAATGGACGAAACTGTATGAAAATGGAGGAAAAATATTTGGGAACATTGCTTCATCAGAAGAGGGATGTAATCATCAATGTACTATAAAATATACCTGATTACTTCAGAAGCAGACGTTGAGTTCGGGAATAGTTTTCAAAACCTCAACATTCAGCATATATATAGAGCCCAGCTTTACGAGTTTCAGTTTCTATTGAAAACACTCTTCACATACTAGAAGTTGGTCAGCAAATCCTGCATCGAGAGATAGAATTCTTGTCTTGGTATGAAAAACGTGGTTTTGATAGATTTATTTTTCTGCCAGAAGATCTGATTTTTTTATCGATGTTCATGCTATTTCTCAACACCTATTTGTGATAAACTAAAAACTGTATTCATCGATTTATGTTCAGACGACAAATGAACACCTTGCGGTGACTATATCAAGTTCAGTATCATGAGCATAGATACAGAAGACCAGTAGAAAACTCAACGTATTTCAAAATTCCACTTGCTGATGTATCTTGACCAGAGGTTCAAGTTAGCAATAAGTCCTTACGTGATTGAGGAAAATGAACTAGTACATGTGCCAAAAAGTCTTGGGCCTAACACATAGATGACGCTAGTCTTATTTTATTCATAGCTTTTTCAGTTAGTACCAACATTCAAAAGGATGGTTTTGGGGTCGTACAGACACCAATGATACAGAACGCAGTGGAGGTCCAAATGATGTAGTAACATCAGATAATATAAAAAATCCACAAAATCTTTCTGAATGATCGAGAAGTGGCGTTAAGTGAGTTATCTAGAATTATGGAAATGTCACAATGCACGTTTTGCCTTTATATTGCATGATCATTTGACTATGAGAAAGCTATGTTCAAAGTGAGTGCCGCACGAGCTCACTGTTGACCGAAAGCAAAACGTCTTGATAATTCTGAGCAGTGTGTGGCTGTTTGAACATAACAATTCGAGATTTTAACGTCGATGTGTGGCAATGGATGAAGCATAGACCCATAACTTCACTCCGGAATCAAAATTATCGTCATATGAGTGGAGAGCATCTGGTGAATCTCGTTCAATAAGTTCGAAAGCACAACTATTGGTTGGCATTATAGAAGCATTTGAAGGCCAAAATTGCGTAAAAACGACTCCATTTGGAGGAAAAGAAAGTGCTGCTTCATCAAGTCAATGTACAGTGTCACAAATCAATGAAATCGATGGCAAAATTTAATGAGACGTCACTTGAATTGGTTATTGGTGAAACTGAGGCCTGTTGCCTTAGGAAGATGTTTTGGTATACAAGCAATCTATGTAGCATATACTATGTGCATAATTCTCTAAGGACTTGATTAGAATGAAGTCCGACTTGTCAGTTGACCAGAAGAATCACTCTCCATAGGAAACACTCGCCTACTTTAAAAAGTTGGATTCATTTGAAAGAATTTGAATTGGTGTGAGGCCAATAAACCTTCGCGAATTTCATTGCATTCCTTATTATTATCCCGAAATGGATGAAGCACATTTGGTTTCGATGATGAAAACCTAACCTAAAACAGGTTCTCGGAAATTTTGAGCAGAAGAATTGTTATAAATATAGTTTTGTCGAGTGTAACCCTTATCTTCTCAAGCATGAGAAGAAGCAACTAGAAAAAACCCTCAACAGGAAGATTTGCAACCTCTGGCTTGAAAAGAATTTGGTGGAAACAATTTTTCCACACCGGCTCAAAACTATCATCTCCAGATGAGTTGGTAGCTCCCTCTCGACGATAAGTGATAAAAAACTATCAATTTATTCCTGAATAATACTAGAAGGTATACCTCTTTACGTAACTTTCATCCGATCTTGATATGTTATCCCATTCAAAAGTTGAGAGAAACAACTTTCAATGGCCGCACTGTATACTGCGTTAGAAAGAAAAAACATAAATTAGAAACCATTTCAAGATATCACCACGTTTCCCATACTAAAACAGTATTGGAACAACCCATCATCCACACCGTATAACACTTGATCGTTATTATTTGATTAGGGCGGTTATGCTGGATACTTTGTGCCATAAGGGCGCAATTCGATACGATCTCTACACATTAGAGCCGGTGTTTTATATGGAGTAACTCTTATCTCGGGTGTGAATATTCCGAAACGGCAATCCTTTCTCAAACCACTAACACAAACGACGTATAGTCCAGGAAATGTTATAACGAATTACCAAAGTTCGTTTTATGGATGTTGAATGTTTTGACTTGGAAAGTTTTGTTGATATTGCTGACAAAATCACACTCGAAAAACGAATGTCTGACTTGAAAGTCTACTCAACTGAACTTTGATGGGGCTTCTATTATCGTCTCTGTTTGTGCTTCTCAAGCTTTCTTAGAACAGTACCTCACCAATGTTCTCTCTGGAACTATCAACATGGGTGTTCCAAAGGGATACCATTTTTCTGCAATCAATTTTAATAATTTGAAAATCAGTAGCAAAAAAATATGAAGTCAATATTTTGCTTAACTGATCACATCACACTTTTCTTCTGTAATACGTAGCAAAAGCTATGTGCTATATTAGTATATTCTAGCTTTGGGAACAGGCAGATTCATTCTTGATTAAGCAATTCAAACGACGATCCTGTGCCTCAAAGAAGTGAAGGTTTTGGCCGCCATGAGAACTATTTATACAATTCATCTTCGCTAGACGCATTCGCTAGAAAAAAATAATCACTTATCAGTAATTGTACTGCACTGTTTGGAACCTTTGGTGCAGTAATGAATATTACTGGAGTTTTTTTCCAACACCAAACCGTTATTTTAACACTTCGACACCTTAAGAATTCTAGATGTTGTTCCAATATAATTCAAGTTACAATTATTACAAGAAATGTTATAGATGTTATGTAATCTTCATGAATTCAAAGGTGGAGACCTACACAAATCTGTTTGTTTGTTAAGGGTTCTATATTTTGAGTTTTTGATTGATTTATTGATTTCCATGGCTTCCAACAAATTCATTTTCCTTCCTTTATTACATGTATGTGAGATTTTGAGGTTTTCTTTACTTATTTTGTGGTTTTTTTCTTGTAGATGTTCGTACATGGAAGATTTTTTGTCTACACCGACGTGTTCACTTCGAAATTTCTCCCGGTCTGGCCTGTATATACTGCAGAGCATTCATTACATTCTATTCTATATATGCCAGATTTCTTCATTCTGTCACGTCTAGGTTTTGCGTTAAATATGATTTCGCCTATATTATTATTACTTATGAAAGATTTTATTATGTTGAATTTGGAAAAGTAATTTTGAATATTTACTGAAAGTTTACCTGTGTAATTAATGCTGCTATATTTGTATGTATTCTGTTTTTTGATGTATGGGTACAGTTCTCCCCTAATAGTTTTATGGGTTTTATCTGAAATAATCTTTTCAATTAAGGATACAGGTACCTGTTAGAATACTGTTAGAATACTTGGTCGTATTAATATCAATTCATTAAGTATGTGGAAATTGGCTAAAGTATTTTATTTCTATATCTATATTATTTAATTGAAGATGAATTTTCACAAAATAAATAAATCATCAATATCACAAAACAATAATAATAAACCAAGTTGAGGGGCAATATAGACTGATTATTATTAGGGGAACTCCTTAGCATCTGACATGCTTCTATTTCAGGCCTACTTGTGCCATATGCAGGTTATACAAGGCAATGATTCAGATCATGACGTCAAAAAGGAAACCTTAGATTCTTCGCAATGAGAGGTATCCAATTATACTCTAAGGGTCTATCCTAGAGATTGGACCGCTCGCGTTCAATTTTTGTTTGATTTCCTTCAAAGTAGTTCCACCAACGTCCCAACGTTTTTTCCAATAATCGAATTCAGTTTTCATCTGTACCTGAAGTTCAATAGTTCCTTCAATTTTTGGAACAGAAAAAATTCACAGGGGACGAAATCTGGTTAATACTGTGCCTGAGACATGATTGCGGTATTTATTTTGGCCAAACAACCACGAACAAGCAATGACGATTGAGCACATGAATTATTGTGATGCAAAAGCCATGAATTGTTTTTCCACAATACTGTACGATTTCTCCGTATTGCTTCTCGCAAGTGCCGCATAACTTCAAGATAATACTTCTTATTGATCGTATGTGGCAAGAACTCCTGATGTAGGTACTATGCCATGGTTATCGAAGAAAACAGTGAGCAAAACCTTGATATTTTATCGAACATAGCGTGCTGTTTCTGGTCTTGGCTTTCCTGAACTCTTCCATTGGGACGATTGGACTTTGGTTCGATGTCATAACCATATACCCATTTGTCACCAGCATGAGCGATGCTCATGCTACGGTTTTTTGGGTCAAAATTTAGCAATTTTTGAACGAAATTCGTTGCCATACGGTTCATGCTCAAAATTTTCGAAAAAATTGCTTGGCATAAGCCAACTGATATGCCCTTAACTCGTCACCAGCTTTGATCTTTTTAAGCAAATCTGAATCGTCGCTGAGATCATTCAACAATTTCTGAGCGATACTCATGCGACGGTTTTTTTGGTCAAAATTCAGCAATTCTGGAACGAACTCCGATGCCACACACGCTTCATGACCAAAATTTTTGAAATAAATCTATGGCATGATTCAACCGATATGCCGACATCCTCAGCAACCTCTCTAATAGTGATTCGACTATGGGGAATGTTCCTCCTGACGAAAATCAAGTAGTTTTCATAAGAGAGCTTTAAAACAACGCATTTTAAACTTATCATTTTAACCTTTTTCTTTAAAAAATTATTTAAATACTTAAAAAAGAGGAATGAAATAATGCATTCAACATTCAAATGGATTCGTTTCTATTTCACCATTTGGCAACATCGGTTATAGCTAATAAAGTCAATGAATCTGTTACCTGTATGAGACAAACAAAGATGACATATTTCAGAGGCGTGCTGTTCTGTTTACTAATGTTTCGGGTTCCGAAACATTCTGTGACATATGACATTTTGTGCACCTAAGCTATCTTTCTCTACATAAATAAATAATAAAACAACTGTTGTTTATGTGGCTTGTGGAGGTGGTATTGAACTATAATTTATATTTTGTCTTAATTGTTGATTTATAAAGATAATTTTCCTTTTTTAGAGTAGAATATCTAGGTATGTATAAATTATTTCAACTTGATATAGGCGCTGTTGCCAATATGTGAATTAGAAACAAATCCCTTTGAAAATTCAAACCTAACATTTGAAACATATTTGAGTACTTTTCGAAGTTAATTTGAAAAACTCATGAATCAACTTTATTTTGTTCAAACTTGCATTTGCTGTAATAACCCAAATTGAGGGACATTCCCCATTATGAATTTGTATTATCTGGAAACACCTTTTGGCTTTTATTTTAGGACTGAATTTCCTCGATCACATAGAGTTTGGATCGAACTAGATAAACATTCAGTCTAACATGTACTTGAGTAAATCTATCAAGGACTGCATAAATTTCTTATTCTAATTAGAAGTGAGCATTGCATATTTTTTCCATAGAAGTATACAAGAAGGTGACTGTAATACGCTATCAGGGTCTGCGGAACAGGAAAAAGTGAAAAAAGAAAAAGTTTGAGCAATCCCCCTACATATCAAATGGGAACGTTATATCGAGTCTACGCCGTAAAGACATCGTGAAGTATTCTGTACTAACTTTCTTTAATTACACTTTCATATCTAGAACAATAATGACTGCCTCACAACAATGGTGACAGGATTGGGATTTTTGAAGGCTGACTTTATTTATTTATCAATATATGAGCCATTTCTTGATACTGTAGTATATTTATTTGCCGTTACGTGGAAGAAGCACCCCTAAAAAGTGAAACTTTTTTTTTATACTAACCCAATTGTTGGTTTGCTAAAACTTCACTGTTGTTTTCTGGCAATGATAGCAATATTCGAAAAGATTGTGTGTCTGTAAATCTGTCTCAAAATTACACTTTCCTTGTAATTATTTCTAAATAATTTGAAATTGTTATTCTTGGGGGTTCTGGTCATATTATATTGGTTATAAAATATTTATAGTTGAATGAAATTGCTTCAAGCTCGACATGTTTGTAAAACGATCTCTTAGCAAGGAGTGCAATACGGTTTTACTCCTAAAGCATGGTGTCATTGAGGATAGCAGAAAGACGGTTTAATATAAATTTTGGATATATTTCTAACATATCAAGAAACTTATTTTGTTTCCTATTATATGTGAATCGCTTGAAAAATGCAGTGCTAAAGCTTGCAATCGACTGAATGAAAATCTCCTTCATTCTGATAGCCAATAATATTTTTGTGTCGAAATTTTGTGTGCCCAAACAATTCAATTATCTCATAGTGGATTCCAAAAAGAAATTCAACCATTGATAAATCATAGTATGGATATAAGTTTCCATTGAAAAGTAAACAGATAGTCTTCCTGATAATACCTCTGTTCACGATTTTTATGCATTCTGCAAGTGACACCCATGCTAGTAAAATATGAATGGATTTCGTGCGAGAGCTTCCGACATGAAATCTGTTTCAGTAATGTGATATGAACGAATTCGTTGAGGAACTTAGTGTATTAGTTACTTTATTGTGCCTGTAATTGCAATCAGAAATACAAGTTATGCAACTGTAAGAAGTGTATTCATCGAAAACGTGTATTAAAAAGACCCGTTCATATACTGTTTACTTTGATATTGAACATTGAAGGGTCGCTTAAGTTAATATTCGAATTATTGTTTATATACACTCTTGGATAGTTATTACTTGTACAGATGAGAGTACAAATAGTTTTCATATATGACCAATTTGTTACTTTATTATCATGAATATGTTGTATTTTTTTGTGTAGAATTTAGGTATTTCACAATTATAAATCCTGTGATCGTGCTGGTCTATTGGTTTTCTGAAAAGACGTGTTACCGATGTTTTTTATTGATTTGACGAGGAACTATTTTTATCAGTGTTAAGAAAGCAAGCCTATCAATAAGAACATTTTCATAATATTCATTCCATATATTGTTTTTGTACATTCTCGTTTTTTATTCCCAGATCAAAGAAATGATGTGAATTTTAGGATCGAATGTTCATAGACCAGTGTTTGAGATTGTGGCTGATTTTTCAATGGCACATTATAATATTTTACTTAAAATGTACACTCGTCATCCAGTGCCTAGGCATTATTATATAACTTTTTTAAACATTCACATATTGTTATTGAAAAATTTCGTTTCCATTTGTCTTGGTTCTAATAAAATTTTCATAATTCAATAGTTGTTTCAATGAGGCATTGTTCCTCGTATAAACAATAGTTGAGATTCATGTTTTCACTTTCCCACTCAAAAATTTGTGAAGGCTACTTCCCTCAGCAATTGAAAATTGGTAGAATCCTGCCAATTCATAAAGAAGGTGTTACATCCAAACCGAAAAATTCAAAGATTTACGAACAACTAGTAAAATATTTAGATATAAATAATCTGAGTCTTCATCAATTTGGATTTCGGAAAGGAAAATCGACGTCTGATGCAATACACTTTCTCACAAATAGTATAAAAGACGCCTTTGATAACCAAGAAAAATATGTGAGCGTTTTTACAGACCTTACTTCAGCATTCGATTCTGTAAATCACTCGATTTTATTGGCCAAATTAGATTTCTACGGAGTGAGAGGTGTCTGTCTGGTCATGATGAAGATATACCTTAACGAAATATATCAAATTGTTGATATAGGAAATACCAAAAGTGAAAAAAGAAAAATATTGAGAGGAGTGCCACAAGGGTCAATATTGGGGCCACTTCTGTTTCTAATGTATATCAACGACCTGCCTCACGTGATGAACTCGGCAGACATAGAAACTATATTGTATGCATATGATGCAACCTTGCGCAAAAAAATATATAAAATAGATGATCCTCATATGATCCATAATGACATTAGAGAAAGCTCGATCATGGTTCACACCAAATGACTTGATTCTCAATGAGCAAAAAACAGAAACTGTAACTTTTGAAACAATTTGCGATAACGCCCCCTTGTGGAAGCTGGAGGCCTATAGGGGGGCAATGAAGGGCACAGAGAAGAAGGGGGGCGATGTTTTTTGCTTTTAAACAAACTTTACCGCTTATGAGCGTTTCCTCGTGTAATGCCATCTAGGGGACTAGGCAGTACCTATTTCCTGTCAGATAGTTGTCAAACTGTACAATAGATGGCGGTAAGCTTCAATGCGAAGCTAGAAGTTTCAAGTCTCCATTCTCGAAAGTACTAGGCCCACCCGCTGCCTCATATAAAAGCGCGCGCGCCATCCAGCCAGTAATGTCATTCGACGATATTACGAAAACATGTGAATTTAGTTAGCGACTAGCTAGGTAAAGTGCTGTACGTGCGGTGGTAAATACTGTGAATAGTGGCATTAGCAAGTTTTTAAACAAAATGAGTTTGAGAACCTCTGCTCTATACTTACTACATAATAAATAAATTTTCTTGAGTATTATTCTTCTCTAGTGAGAAAGTAATACTCAACTAAGTAATAGGTGGGTTCAAGTCAGTGGATCTATTTGATCTTCCACTGCAACACACGATGGTTTGTTGTGGCTCACACCAACTCAGAATCAACCAAAAAAATCCAGCTGATTTTTTTATTTGCCGAGTGATCTTTCAGAACAATTCAGAATTTAGGTATTTCAAGTATGTTCTTTTCTAAGAGGGCCCGAAATGGCTCGATTGTCTTTAGGCTGATTTGTGTTTCAATCTCGTGGTTCCTAACATCATCAGAACAACTACAATAAGCGATAAAAAGGTAGGTATAATAATCTATCGAATTAATCAAATTTAGTTATATAGTATAAGTATTGTTGTAAATTATCCGCTAAAAAAAATTACGCCGGCCGCCGCTGGTCTTCGTCAATCGACTGTGACTTGGCCAAGGTCGCGTCGCTTCGAGAATATTCCTATATGCTTCCAGAGACTTCCATTACGATATATAAACACTACCAACAAGCAAATCGGAGAAGTCTAGTTGAAAGTGCGGTATGAAGTGAGGGCAATGTAATGAGTGATTTTTTTGCTGATATCTTTTTGGCAACAGTGTTTTTAACAGATCACGCGTGAATCGTGTCTTGTGTCATTGTCAAACTTGTTCAGTTTGGTCTATAATTTAACCATGAATCAACTTACGAATGAACAACTCTTGCAAATTATTGAATTTTGTTATCAAAAATCATGCTCGGTAAAGAAAGTGCATCATGTACTTCTTCCAGTTTATGGGCAGTTTTGGGGAGGTATTTGGAAGCTTGTGGCTAAATTTCGAAGCCAGTTTACATTATTGGGCATTAAACTACCAACACGCATACGTAGAGTGAGGATCGAAGAAAATATTGCGGCAGTATCCGCCAGTGTTCGTGATGACCGTGAAATGTCGATTCGCTGCCGTTCGCGGCAATTGGGCCTGTGTTACTCCACTATATAACTCTTCTATATAATTCAGTGTTCATATAGAAGAAGTAGCTGTTTCAGGAGGACTTCTTTCAGTTTGTATCTGAAAGTTACTTCTTTGCATGATCTACACGTCCATGTATAGAGTTACTTATTTTCAAATTGATTACTTTCTTCCTTTCTTTGGAAGATTACCTCATCCTTTTTTTGTATCAAGATGGAGTAGTAGAAAGCCAAAAACTTTCTTTCCATTGTATATAGTGTACTTACAATACCAATGTACGAATATAAAGTATTCATGTCGGCACCAAACAATATGCCGACAATGAACTATCCGTTAACTCTGAACTTCTTGCACTTTGAGAAGTGTTTCAGTATCATGAACTCTGAAAGCCACTGACAAACTTTTCTGTTGGCTTTAGTTGATTTTCTGAAATCGGGATTGGAATTTGAAAAACTTTTTGTTAACATCTAACTTTTTGTATCATTCCTGGCTTTATTATCTCCCTTATACATTTCAATTATATGTTCAATAGCACTTTTGGAACCGAAAATTATAGCTGCTATTGCTGTTACAATAACAAATACATCTTTAACAATTTTCCAGTAAAATTTTCCAAAACCCTCGTCCCAAAACGCTATCATTTCAATCAATATCGGTGCTATTAATCCGAGTAGTGAAAAACAGAAGGCCCCAATCAAGCCAACGAATGGAACAATTTTTGGCACAGCTATTGAAAGTAAGACACACAGTATCGTCATAACAGTTCGTAGTATATAATTTGCCACTAGGGGATTGTTTTGGTAACGGTCTTTCACAGCATTCCATCCTATCTCGAGACAGACATAGAACTGCAATCCAAATGTGAAGAAAATGGATGCGCCAATGAGGATATTGACAGCTTGGGGGGCACTGAAAGAATAAAAATTATTGGAAATCATATAATCAGAATGTAAAACGGGTCATCCATGTTTTGAAATTTCATGTGTTTTGATTCGGGAACTAAGATATCAAGTGAGATGGTCAATTTAATCTCTAAACACTTGATAGTTTTGCTACCATGTGGTGTACAAAATTTATAGCTGTACGTTTCAGTTGATTTAACAACAAACATGCAAAATTATTTGATTCAGTAATTTCAGTCTCAGTCGTACTCAGATAAGTAGAGACCCTAGGCAGACGCCTGGTAGTAGAGACACTTTGAAAGGCACAAGCCTTGCGAATGATTTCAATTAAAAAAACGTCAATAGCAGGAGAATATATTTCCCTCAGTATATTAAAAATACTCACTAATCTCCAATGGGAAGATTCAATGTGACAGCTCCATGGACATCTGGACCATATTTAAGATATCCCATGAACCCCATGATTATGTAGATTATTGTCACACCACACATGCCTTGATTCAAAACACCAAATAAACCAGTGAAGTGTTCAGGTGTTTCCATACTGTTCACCAATGGCATGATCTATAAAATATTACAGTATATATAATGAAAGAAGGCAGAAGTAACATGAATTAAAATCGTAATAGAACATTTGATTGTATTTAAATTATATTTACAACAGGTAGATGACCATGTGCTAAAGTACTTAGCACATAATTATTGTGCCAATCATTAAAATCATAGGTAGATGGCCATGTGCTAAGGTACTTAGCACGTAATTATTGTGCCAATCATTAAAATCATATTTGTGCCAATCATTCAAATCATACTAAAACATTTGAATGTATTTAAATTATATTTACAACAGGTAGATGACAATGTGCTAAAGTACTTAGCACGTAATTATTGTGCCAATCATTAAAATCGTAATAGAATATTCGAAAGTATTTAAATTATATTTACAACATGTACTTGACCATGTGCTAAAGTACTTAGCACGTAATTATTGTGCCAATCATTAAAATCGTAATAGAACATTTGAATGTATTTAAATTATATTTACAACAGGTAGATGACCATGTGCTAAAGCACTTAGCACGTTATTATTGTGCCAATCAGAATAGTTTTGGTGCAAGTGTGTTCTAATTGTTCCATGGCTTCTGCATGGACTAACATATTTTAAACTGAATTCCATGACAGATGGCATTGTTATGTTTCTTGCCCTTTCTCCACTTTACTTAGAACGTTGTGTTACACCGGTAAATTATATTTTGAACACATTGGGATTAATAATTAATATTTACTCGTTGAATATTCCTTATACTTTAAAAATTGTAGCTTCACTTACCACTCCAATGACTTGCATGGCAAATATGGTAATGCCAAGAAATACTGGTAATCTAGTGACGTCGGCAGTTATGAGGTATCTTTCGGAAATTGGTGGTAGATCTACAAGGATGTAGTACATTGTAATTAATAAACCAATCGCCATGAAAATATTCGCCACCATTGAAAATGGTACTAGGTATTTCAAATTTGGCACGTACACCAGTAGTATGAGAGGAACCAGCATTATGGCAATGGTTATTCTTATTTCAATTGTGTATCCCAAATGGTAACTGACAACGTAATTGAAATTCTCCGACATTATAACACAGTAACAGCCGGCTAACATGAAGTACGATATGAAAAGTCCAACCAGAATGATTATCCTGCAAAATTAGTGTAACATTAATATTCAGCTTTCTAAATTTTCAATAAGGATTCTGTTGGTTTTGGATGACAGTTTGAAGTAAGACATTCTACCTATGTAATTATCGGACGTATTTTTTTTACACGATTTATACTTATTAGCTTCACCTGTATGTATGTTTGTTTGTAACTATCCTTTTCATTTCATATCGGGATATGCATTTGACAGAATTTTCGACATTATTGCTTGATCTAGTCGCGGGCAGATGGCGCTGTACGCAACCTCCTTGATGTAATTAATAATAATAATAATAATGGTCTTTATTGGGTGAAATACAATATACATCCAAAAGGTGAAGTTTAAAACTGCAGTGTAGAACACTACAGGTTTGTTCTACCACTTAACCTCCACAGCCAGCTACGAGAACTGGCAACAACAAAAAAAAATAAAACAAATACAAACAAAAAACAAAAAAATGGAAAAAGTAATACATTATACACCTGATATCAATCAGCATTCCAATAACAACAAAAAAAGAATATACATATGGATAAACTATTGAGTATTTAAGTTTGTTTAC
>WOGO01004522.1:0-13204 GCA_015342085.1 Leptinotarsa defecta | reverse complement strand
CTCTGTCCATAAACGTTCCACGAGTAGCTAGGGAAAGAAGGTCAATCACGGCAGATCCCCGCATTACCGTGACAAGGCGGTGCTACGACAAGAGGGAGCCCGGTATGCTCTCGCCACGAATACATACACCCTAGGATTAAGCCATCGTTGGGATGCCATTCGGTTAGGGAATAACAGAACCACAAGTGATTATGTCATTCCCGTATCCAGCGAAGCTACGTATAAGCAGGCATCCGATGGCCGGTTTGCTCAATCCTCACATCACAAGCCAATGACTCGCCAAAAACAGCATGCACAGTGGTTCAGGCAGTGAAAGATGAACAAGGACAGAAAACCCGCCATGTGGTGAATAAACACTTGTTTTTACTTGGAATGAAGGTTTTATTGGAGATATATTTCAACAACAATAATTTTACCGATTACGTCATAGAGTCACCATTTTGAATTTAAGCCTTGATCAATATAATACCTACCTTCATTCCATATATCAAATTTCTAACCTCGCAAATATATGCAAACCATTATGTAATAATCGTAATATTATAATAACTTATGAAAATGCTTATAGTCATAGGAATAACCACAACCTTTGATATGGAGGCAGAATATTCGAAATGAAACTCAATTAGCCATACACCAAACTGGAAATACTTGGCGCTCGACGCTCGTATTACTAACCAAGTCAATATCGTCAGGAGAAGTGGTACCTACCTGTATCAATTCTACTCCTGAAATTTACATTTTGGTGTTTGGCTAATTGAGCTTTCTAACGACTACATCATATAGTGTGTCACAATGAGCTTCCACTAGAACTTTGAGGGAAAAAATTATATGAAAGATTTAGCTATTGGTATTCTTTGGATATTATCAATGTGATGAAGTGTAGAGTAAGAGCAATACCAATAATTAAATCATCAGAATTTCCTTAAAGTTCCAGTGAATGCTGCATGTGATACATCATATGTGAATCGATTAGCTTCATCGCATTCACGATTGAAGCGATTTCTATGTGAGTTATAACACACTTCAGAAACAGAATCGTTTTTATCGGAATGAGAGTTACTGAATGAATCTTAAATGTGACTCGCATTCTGAGAATTTTCAGTCTTATATTTCATTTCTACAATCATGATCATGCGCGTTTGATTTTAAAGCACAAACGTACCTCGCATTCAGCTCTTTCAGAGTTTCATTGTGCTACACATGGTGATGCCTCTGTAGCCGGTCGCCAGGGTCCGATATAGAAGTTTGTGCGTTGTCAATGTCAGTAAAATTGAGATTCAAGGCTGTAATCTGAAACATGAAGGTGCAGCACTTTGACATATCTTAGATAGTTTATTATGTGAATTGGACATGAATAATGCCTTTGCCTACATTGGCCAAGCCCGAAGACCTTACAACTGGCCCCAGAAATCCCAGAAATAACATATATCAACAGAGTTGATTACAATTACCATCTTGATGACCAGCCCAGATTGGACTACGGCCACTCCTCAGTGACTATTCAATGTTGAGTTAACCTCCTTCCTTCTTATGACAGTAAGCTGGCAGCTTAACATTCATCCATCCATTTGATCCTTCACCACATTCTCTACCCATTCGTTAACAAACCTTATCCATTCATTCCGTTTCCCATTCGTATCCCTCAATGTCATTTCTCCATTCGAACGTTCAATTTTCTCTTTCCACTCCCGCCATCTAATTCGGTCTCCGTCTATACATCTCTCAATTACGTGCTTTGCCGTTTCAGGCGCTCCATAGTCACAGAGCCACGGCATCTCGGGACCCAGGTTGAATCTATCCAGGTATCGCAGAAATTGCCATGCTCCGTGAGCAGTTGAACAGCCTTCCGCGACAGGTCCAACGATTCTACAGAAACTGTAGAACGGTCGTCCAGTCATATCGCTCTCCAACTCCTGTTGCCATTCTTTCATGAATCTTTCTTTGATCCTCTTTCCTCATTTTTACTATCCACACTACCTCTATCCATCCTTATTGTCGCCTTCTCATGGGCTTTCTTGTTTTCTATGTTGTCTTCCCCATGTCCTCTCCTCCAAACTATTTGGGTACGTCCTCCCTTTCACTCCTCTCCTCAGTCATCAGTTGAATCTTCGCTACCCTTTTGTTCTTCATCCGACCTGCTTTTATTCTCACCACAGCCATGACAGAGTCACTGATCACAACGGCGCTCTTTTTCATACTCAATATGCTAACCACTCTTTCAATCGCAATTAACTCTGCTTCATTCACGCTGCCCTGTCCGGGGATCCTCTCATTCCCCGTTATCCATTCTCCCTCATTTATAAGCCCAGCCTATTCACATTCTCCCGTCCTCCAGTCTCGCTCCGGCATCCACATATACCTCGATCATTCCTTCGTCCTCCATCCCCTCCAGCAACATGCCTTGCATACAAGGAAATATCCTGTCTACTCCTTTTACTCTGTTCTCAATCTTTCTTACCCATTCATTCTCCATTCGTTATGTCTGATCATCGCTTTAACATAAAGCGGGGTCATCCCTGAGATTACACTGAGTGCGTTCGATGGCATTCTATATAAGGGCCTTTGTGCCGCATCCAACTGTATCCTTACCCTAGTGTCATGCATCCTCCACACTTGTACACCATACAAATCTGCAGGTTTTGCTACCCTTTCATAAATCATCCTCACACATTCTCTGTTCAGCCCAATATTCCGTCCGGTCTACCTCCTTAGAATCCCCGCCAATTTACTCACTTTCTTGTGGTGTTCTACAAAGAATAACCCTCAGTTTACCACAATTCCGAAATATCTCACATTCATTTTTAGTTCTATCACTCTCCCACTCATGCTTTCGACCAGGGATCTTTCATCTCTGTTGGCTGGAATATACATACATTCTGTCTTTCTACCGTTGAATCCCAGCCACATCTCTTCCTCCCAAACTTTACATTCATCCCATACCAGACTCCATCCATCCTCTATGCTTTCGACCGAGTTATCTTCGATGATGACCAGCTGGTCAACCGCGTAAGCCTGCACTTGTACGCCATTTTTATCAATGCCTTGTCTAACTTTCATGATTTGGATTCGTTCAAACCATACCTCCATCACTAACGACCATAGGGTCGGTCCCAGACTAGATCCCTGAGAACAGCCCCTGTTCACTGTTTCAGAGACCGTCCCACAAGTAACTGTTCTCTCTCCTATGAAGCTCATACATGTGATCCCCACGTTTTCCGGCATTCAAAATTCTTATGCATCTCTCAGTTGCTGGTGCCCACGCGGTGTTAAAGGCGTTTGACAGGTACAACGCATCAACCAGACTGTGTTTCCTTGATCTCTTATTCCCTTTTATTCCATCCACCATTTTTCAACAGCCATTACGGTATCCACTCCTCTAAAACCAAATTGGTTTGGAGAGAACGTCAACTCTCTTTCACACCAAACCATTAAGAAGCTTGTCTAACATTCGTCCCATGCCAGTCAGCAAGCTGATGGGCCAGGGATTTCCATCCTTTGCTATCCATACAATCTTTGTCTTCTTCTATACTTCCGGGAATAGCCGTCTTACCAGACAGGCATTGAAGAGTTCTAGCATGCATTCGCCCTTCCATTCCGTCACCTTCCGACGGATTTCATTAGGTACCCCATTCACTCCAGTAGCCTTCCCATCAAAAAGCTCCCCGATCGATAGTGCTGGCTGTTCCTCACCTCATTCCTCTCATCCTCTCTCCATACCTTGCCACCTGATAGGAGTGTCGCTCAGAGTATCATCTTTGGGGAAGTACTTGTTCAGCAGGAATCTACTGGTCTCTTTCTTCCCCTCGGTGAAGGTCCCACCCTCCTTCGCAACATTTGAAGGCATCTCCTCAGCTCTCTTATTGTTGAAGAGTCGATAAGAGTATTTCCATGGATTTTCATCCTGGATCCGCCCCACTCTTTTCCTAAACCATGTAATTCTTGCATTCCCTATCATTCTTTTATACCTATTCCTTTCTCTCCTGTCCATGCTTTGAACCTATATCTTCTTTCTTCTTCTTCTTCTTTCTTCCAGGTCCACGTTAACCATACTTTTTTCTGTTTCAGTCATCTTTTCACTACTAGATATATATCTCTTACATGTTTCTTTCAATTTTTCTTGAAGCTGTAAGGCTTCCCTATCAATCTCCTCTATCGTATCTCACCTCCTGAGTGGTATTCAAAAATCATCCGTTTCATCCCATCCCAGACGGTTGGTCTTATATTTGTAAACACCACCCTTCTCTTCTTCGGTAACCCCATCAAGCAAAACTCGATCATCCTATGATCACTCAATGTCTCTTCCATACTCACTTTCCATACATTCATCTGCATATTCGCGCTAATGGTCAGGTCTACCCAACTTTCACCCCTATTGCTGGAGAAAGTGGCGGGACTTTCACAGTCATTTTCTACCATTAACCCTTTTTCCATTACCCATTCTGCAGTCATTTTCTACCATAAACCCTTTTTCCATTACCCATTCTGTAGTCATTTTCTACCATAAACCCTTTTTCCATTTCCCATTCTAGAACATCTTCTCCCTTTTCATCCGTGGTGTTACAACCCCATGCAACGTTCTTCGCATTCATATCTCCAATCTTCCCATTCATCAAAAATTCTCCTATTCCCTATCATTCTGACGTTTCTCCTTCCACTTGGCTCGTCATACACATTCATAATTTATGTTGCCTCTTTCGTTTCCTGCAATTATACCTATCTCATTTATACTACTTACATTCTTAAGGGCCAAGTTATCGATGGTGGATCGGACCCAGGTGCGAACCTTAGTCCCTTCTCCACCATCATGTTCAACCCATCCTTTCCAAGCCGGTTTCCTAGCCCAAAGTTCCTGAATACACACTATTGCGGCGTTTTGCTCTTTAGCAATCCTCCGCAGCAGTGTGGTGGATTCCTTTCCTTTCATTAATTTGTAGAACTCTGAGTATAATTAGTTCTTCTTCGTTGTAGCTCGACCCTTCTCACGTATACTGCGCACTTGGGATCTAATGCTGAGTGCCTTCTCTCGTTCGCAGTCACCCCGTCCCATTTGAATTTCATGCAACTGAGTCTTCTATCGCCTCTGCATTAACGCCCCTCGTGCTGTCCTCCACACTTGTTGCATGCCGATTCCTGCCTGCACACCTTGGCGGTGTGCCAAAATTACAGAATTTCTAGCACACCGCCATGCTTTTATGCTTTTCCACATGTATGTAACATGAGGTTTAGACTCACTACATCAACACTCATGAGTCTCTGGAAGAGCTTCACATTCACCTCAATGATTACGTTCTCCTTCCATTTGGTAATCCGACATACACACTATCATACTCTCTCTATATTCATGTGTTACATCTTCACCCAACTCTGGGTTCTAATTTAACATAAGAGTAATCAGCTCTTCATCCCCATATCCTTTCTCCACTCCGGTAAACAGGACATGGGAATTTGGTTTCTGATCATATTTAACATTCACCCGTCTCTCATTCCGGAGCTCGCTCCCTGATTTTCTGCCTCCCCTCCTCGGTTTTTTCCTTTACTACCACGGTTTACAGTGATCGCTTCCACATAACTTAAACACCTACGCTCTGGGGTCGATTGCTCACGATCCTGTCCGTGGGGGTTCTATCTTCCTGGTCCTTTTTCATGACAACTATCTCTTCTTCAAGAGGTGGCAGAGTTTTCCAGCCTGTTCTACTTTGCTCCTGTCTGGGTCTTCGAATTTCTGCTGGGTATGTTCCCTTCATTCTATTCGTTTTCCTTTCTTTCTTCTCCCTTGTACCTCTTGAAAACATACATCAGTTTCAGCTTCCGCATCAGTTTCCATTTCAGTAGTTGTTAGAATGCCCGATTCTTCAGTTAGTATTTCGCAGCTTCGACCATTTCCCCAATCTCGGCTGTCAGAAAGCTAGCTTTCCGGAAGAAAAGGCCTTCCACTTAATATTAAATTTACTTCAATTTTGAAGCATCAACTCGTTAGATATGCACAAAATGTCACTCCATTGTTTTTTTACTTAAACTATTGTGTCTCTGTCAGTTAGTTGAAGGATTTTACAGAAAATTCAAACATTTAAGTCCACTAAACACTTTTCATGTATTCAATATTGTCGAAACCATGCCGGTAACTGGATTTATTTCACTTCACATAGTTTCAAACTCTTTACGGCAACATACCGTACACATTTGATTCGGGTCATCAAATCATCCTTGGTTCTAAATCTTGAGTCACAGACAAGGTCACCTTTAATGCCAAGGTCACTCATTTCAAGGCGCCTCACACAAAACTCGGCGATTCTTGGTTGCTACTTATTCTCGAAAAATTCAGGTATTACTAAGCATATGACTCGACTCTGTTCTAACATTTTACCTCTGACATGACTTTTGATTTATATGAGTTTTCAAACTTTTGCCCTTCGAATATTTTTGATCAAGAAATCAGGGGTAGAGATCGGTTGTGAATAGTGTTTGCAATACTTCTCTAATAATTCAAAAAAATAAGAAGTAACCAATGAGTGCACCAATTATCCAGAACAAGCACTGTTCCTAAACACCAGATGATCGTCAATACTCTTTCTGACGAATTTTACCATTCGGATTGGCGACTTTAGGGTACAGATCATTGATTCCTTGAGAACAAACTGACAAACTGACTCTTTCTTGACCAATAGACTTGTTCAGTTTCGTTTGAATACAAAAATATACGATATTGAGAAACATGTTTCAGAGACATATACAATACTCATGGGTATTTTTCGAATAAAATAGATAATTTAATCAGGAAACGTAAATTTTCGGGAATCTTCGACTTCAGAATAAACGGGCTATCAAAACTCTGGGAAAGTTTTTGGCTCTATTTCTCCATCTTGATACAAAAAATGTGGGAATCTTCCAAAGAAAGGAAGGAAGCAATCAATTTCAAAAAATAAATCCATACAAAGATGTGTAAATCATGCAAAGAAGTAACTTTCAGACAAAAACTGGAAGGAAAAGCTCTACCAAAACTCATTTCAAAGAACACGTAGCACATATTCGGTTTCAGAGACCAAAAGAACTTAGCGACGTTCAAACATACCTATATACTTCGGAGAACGACCATAGGTACAGTGTAAATTAACACCATTTCATGAGATCATTTTCTGTCAATTTGTACCCAAGAAATCATTGATGTATATCTAAAAGTGAAAGTGTACTTGTCGGGTAAGGTTGAGAATTAGTCTACTTCAACTTCCGAGTTCGGCAAATTTGTTGGTGAAACGTGTGTCAAGAAGAGTAATGTAGTTCTGATGATTGGGAGAAGTGAGCTTTTTATTTATTTCACGCCAGTGGTTCCAGTTCTATATTTCTGTGGAAATTATTTCAGAAAAATTTTTTCACAGCAATGTGGTAGTAGAAAAAAATGAATAATGGGCAAAATAAACGTTTATTTTTATTATCACAAATACTAGGTTATGTAAAACGGAATTATAAAAAAATTAAAATATATATATATCACTTGAGTTCCCACACACTTTTAACTCTGATAGTACCAAAAACTGGTCCAGTTTTGTTGGAATCGGATGAAGTTGTAGCAGGCAAGGGATGAGATGGTGACTCAGACACATTATTTTGAATAACTGGAACACTCTGAGAACTTACACGAGAAGTAATACCTGTCGAATTTTGATTGATCACAGGACTTTTCCTGTGAGCTGGCACATTTGAAATACTGAATGGAATGACATTAGGACTACTCGTATTATGGGTTGGTAAACTACTCAGTAGGGGTATTGTATATTGTTCCATATTATTTCCTGATTTGCTGAAAGTAACACTGGGAACAGTCGCAGAATCACCACTCAAATAAATAACAGGTCCTGCATTTTGTTCTGTAGTTATACATGGTTTATTGGAAATAAGATCTGGAACAGTTGTAGTATTTCTACTTAGATTGTGTGTGAGTCCTGTATTCCGTTCAATATTCACTCTTGGTTTTCTGAAAGTGAGACCATGTACAACGGGAGCTGGAATACTAGGTTGGAAAGGATCTATTCTTGGATCTGCGTACGTCAAAGATGTACCAGCTACACCATTACTAGGAACACAATAATAAGATATCACTGGGGTATTGAAAGTGTTTAAGGCTGTGGTCTGTGGATACACTGCCAAGTTTGGTAGAGGAGTTTCTGTAGTGGCACTATGAGAAGCAAGTTGATTAACCATCCCAGAGAGTGCAATGATGGAAGATTTGTATCCATTTTGGGATACCCCTTGATTAGGTTGTGTGGTGAGCAGAGAATTGACTGAAGGTGCAGTCCCAGGAGTAGTGATATTCGGCGAAGCAGAAGTCCTACAGTGATTGATATTAGATCCCACTTTTACATCTATGGGAGTCAAGTCATTCCAAAGACAAAGCTTCTTTGGCGAATGTGCATGTGAATTAATAGTACTGTGATCATAATCAATTTGGAAAGGCCCTTTCTTAATCTTAATAGGTATTTTATATACCAATAAGGAGGATTTCAAATTTTTCAACTCAGTTGATTGATTTTTTTCATTGACACATATCGATTTGTTTGAAGGTAACTCTGTCTGGCAATATTCCTCTTTCTCGAACTCAAATGCTGAGAACCCAATCAAAAGTTCTTTAATGAGCGTGGTAACTGGAAGTTTTGGATCAAAAATATCCAAAACATTAGTATTTTTAATTCTAATATCCGGTTTCACTATCGAAACAGAAAGTTGAATATCATTTTCTTCAGTCTTCATAGGAACAACTGGAGGAGTTGTAACCATTGATACTCCGTCAGCTGTTGATTTTGTCGATAATGATTCACTGGTTGCAGTTTTTTCTATAACGTTTGGAATAGTTTTCGCTTCTTGGAAATCTGTAGATGTACCATTTTTACAAGGTGAACAGGTGCTTTTCTCGTCCGACAATCCTTCTGTAACTTCTTTGGTGACAATATCATCCACTCTACATTTGGTGGTATCTTCTGGTGCACTAGGCTCTAATTGAAGGCCTGGAGAGAAAATAAAGTCTTTGAAGGCATCTGGATACTTGCTTCTGATCCTTTGATCCAACTCAATTCTATCTAATTTAACCGTTGGTAAAGGGCTCATCATATTTTTGATTCGACATGCATGAGCTACATGAGAAATCTTTGCACTTATTGTTTTGAAGTTCGATTTGCAAAACTGACATCGCATATGTTTGAGTCGATGCCGTTTCAATTCTCTAACCCTATTATGGACTGAATTACAAATACTGCATATAAATAAACGTTCGGACTTGTCTAGACACAATTCGTCTGAAGCTCCACCAACTGGTTTCTTCTTAGGTTGTGGTTCTGATGAGGAAGAATCTTTCGTCTCGGGACCTGAAGAAAAGTCACTGTCAGTAAGCCTTCTCCTCTTTAATTTTATGGTAACTTTTTCAGCTTCACTCATTTCACTATCGGACGAAGATTTTTCATTATTTACTATTCCTGATACACTGACTATTGAATACTCGCATTGTTTTTGAACTTTTTCTTCGATTGAGATATCACTTTTTTCATTGGTTTTTGTTTTTACAAGAGGAAGGGAAGATATATCTAAAGGATCAGTGGTTGGTGTGTCAATGGAATAGGTACTAGTTATTTTGGTGGACGCTGATGTACTCTTCTTAGCAGTTTTCTTCTCATGCTTAGTTCCTGTGTAGGTTTGTTGACCCTTCTGTTTTTTCAAATAATCTTCCACTGCGTTCATTTCCATTGAGACGGTAGGTTCAATATTACATTTAAAACAAATCGTAGGTAGTTTCAATCCAGGGTAAACTGTATATAAAGCTGCTACACTTGGATGAATTTTATAATTTGGCTTTTCAACTGCTTCAGTTTTGATCTTAGGTTCTACTTTTTTTTGTGTTTTTATCGTAATGCAAGTGTTTGGAATCTTATATTCCACATTTGACGCATCGAGCTTTTCCTTGTATTTTGCCTGAAACAAAGAATATTCAAATCAATATTATAAAACTACAAAAATTTCATTCTATCATGTTACATACAAAATATTTGTAACTCGTAATATAGTAGAGTGTAAGGCTGAAATATATTAAAAACAACTTCGTAAAAAGAGCATATCTTATTATAGTATTAGTGATAATATCATATAGCTGGTATTTTGAAAACATTCACTGTTAAATCCCACAATAAACTATCACAACAGGCGGATAAGAAATATGATCTCAAAATGAATTGATATTATTGAATATTCACAAAAAACTTATCATCATCACTTTTTTCTGAAACCCCGTGACTACAATGAGATATTATGAATTATTAAATGCTTGATAAATAATACCGGACATTACTTTGTGCAAAAACTGAAATAACAAAGGAATATATGATGAAATTGGCCGATAGTTGATGAAAATCCATAGCGTATTCAAGTAACCTTTTTATTGTGAGACTTTCACTGAACGGTTAACAAGACCGCAACACGTGTTACATCGCTTAATATGAGCTTGTTAAGCAACTGGAACTGTTCGACTTAAGATCTTTGATGATATTTTAGAAAGGTTGTGATGAAAGATAAAACTCTTTTTTGGGGTTCTCAAGGGCAACAGCTTTTTATTTATGTGAAAAAACGTTGATTGGATAACATGATCCATTTTTTCCTTAAAAAACAATTGTTTTCTTGCCGACGTTTCGAATTTAAATAAATTCTTCCTCAGGGATCTGTAACAATGAATTTTCATTAACATGCCTTTCACAAAACTTACACGATTAGTATCAAATGAATTTCACAAAAAATAATGAGTTATTGAATAAATTACTCATCGAAAAGTAGTTTTTTCGTGTTGATAAAAATACTTTTTAAAAACCATCAGTCATATTAGATACATATTTAAAAAAGTAAAGAACATTGCAACAACCAAATTTTCGAGACAACACCAACACAAAACGATATGAAACAAACGAAAGGCTTTATATTTGATTCTGATAAGGTGGTGTCTGTTTTTTAATCAATGGCGGAAAGAAAAAGAATGAAAAAGAATAAATTATTCCGGTATTTTACTTATCAAATTGAAATATGCAGTATTAAAGCCATCGACATCTCTTTTAGTGTTAACACATTTGAGGATATGTATCATTTCGCTCAAAAGTCTTTTGGATAAATATGGTTGAACGTCTAGAATAATTGGATGATCAAAATAAAAAATGTGTCCATATTCTTTTTAATGTTCAACGAGAGCTGTGGGGTTTTTTATACTCAGTTTTTTTAGAGTCTCTCGTGTGTTCTAAAATTCGTGTTTTTGGATACCGTTCCTTCTGACCAACTTAGCATATTTGATTATTTTAGTATTATTATTAGATGCAAACCGAATTTTAAAGGTAGACTGGTATCATAAACCAACTTTTTCAGATAGATTTTCAAATTATTTTCCAAACATAATCTTCAGAGTAAAATCAACATTATAAGGAATTTGAAATCAAGAGCGATTGCCATTTCCAATTCCGAATTCCATAACAAAACTCTCCAATTAATTAAGAATTACCTAGTGAAAAGTAATTTTCCTAGAGCCCTTATTAGAAAAATAATTAAAGAAATGAGTTTCTCCTCTCAAAATACGGGAGTGAAACCCAAATATCACAAAATTCAATTTGCAGAAAATTTATCTGATAAACATGGAATGCTACTCAGTACCGAACAAACTAAAGTGGCCTTTTCAAATGAAAAGCATTTTTTCTCAAAACAAAAAACAAAAACACCACAAGAAATACAATTCAATATAGTGTACAAATTGGACTGTGGAAGCTGTCACAAATGCTATGTTGGTCAAACATGAATAACAATGAATGTTTACAACTTTTCATTTAGCGAAACTTGAAAGGTTTTGGTTATCATTATGAAAATTTCGTAGATTTTATAGGTCTGACTTATCTAAAGATAGAAAAACCAACTAAACATTACTTAGGAATTTTTGTCAGCAGTTGAACAAAGTTAAATAAATAAAAGTTGATTTCGATATTACTTCGATAAACATTTTATAGGAGAAAGTTGTTTATTTTGACGACATCCACACACTTAGCTTTTGTAATGTTCTCAGCAACTTCACTTAGCGCCCCAGGAGCTAAGTAATATGCATGGATATAAAAAATTGTAAATATCTTGAAAACGATCACCTCCAGGGTTGTTGAAGAAGTGCATCTGTTCGCCTTGGAGGTGTAGGAATTAGGATTTTCATGAAAAGAATCAAAAGTTTACCGTCAATTTGAAATAAATAATGACAGCATACGCAATGCCCTATATATGTTACACGAAAATTGATATGAAATTATAATTTCCCACGTCGAAAAAACCGGGTACCAAATTTCCTGCGAATAACTTATTCTTTGCAAAAGTTATTTTTGAAAAATGAACAAAAAAATTCAAGTTTAACACCCTGTATCTCCGAAACGAAGCTGAAGAAGTACTCTAGGGTTTTTACAATTTCAAAAATAAGTGAGTTTTTTTCAATTTGTCTTCTGTAGTTAGCAAGGAAAAGAAGGATAGATTTGAAATCCAAAAAATGACTGAACTAGCTTCGCCATTATGTTCAACCCATAAGAGAGGTTGAAGTATAGCATAAACCTCTGCTGTGTAAATCGAAGTCTTATTGGAAGGTAGAATTGAGAAATAATATTTTTGTTTTGTATATAAAAGGCACTTCCAGAATTCACTTGAGAATTCACAAAGAATTTGGGAAATATGACCGTTGTTTTTAGCTGTGGTTGGAGATAATTCAAAAGCGCCGAGACAAATTTTCAAAGCTTTTGCTTGCTATCAGTAACAGATTCGAATCTGGGGCCAATCCGTACAATATACATCCGTTATCAAGTATGGATCGAATGTACGACATGTTGAAAAATAAGGAGATTTTGGGACCTGCCTCCCAATGATTTCTACTGACACAATGGGATTGTTGCATGTTATGGAAAATGAAACTGGTTTGCTTATAGACTGACCGAATTAGGGGTATATTAACCCATTAATCGCCAAAGGTGCGTCAACGCAACTTTTCTATACACTTTTTTTTGTGATTTGGATCAATATTATTTATGTTTTTTCTGATGAATATTCATAATAATAATCCAGAAAAAGTTGAAATATTTTTATTCAATCCAAAACATGATTTTTTCAATTTCTGAAATGAATTTGAAAATGTTATAAATTGACCGTTCTGGTAATTCTCTAATAAAAT
>WOGO01004521.1:0-13204 GCA_015342085.1 Leptinotarsa defecta | reverse complement strand
ATTTAGAAAATACACTTCTATTTTCCAAAAATCATGGCCTTCGAATAAATCCAAATAAAACAGTAGCCCTATGTTTGGGATCTGACCTACAAAGAAATGAAGTTGAAACAAATTTCCATCTTTTTCTTGACAATGAACCGATTGACTGGGTGAATTCAGCAAAAAATTTAGGTGTATATATCGATAACACTCTCTCGTTCAACGAGCACGTTAAACACATTTACAAAACTTGCATATATTCCATATATTGAACATATGTTCTTTTTACATATGTTCAATAACTACCTGAAATTTCATTCAACAACTACCGGCCAATGTATATTATTTTATAGTGTATAGTTTTCGAGAACATTACTCGAATAATTATAACTTGACACGTATAGCTATAGCTAACTATATGTGAATTTATTTCTCGAATTATTTTAACCAAGCTTTGTCAATAAGATGTTAATCTTCAGACAATAAAGCATATTTTGACTTTGATATAACCTCATGAACATTCTTATAGTTTTAGATCCAGTAGCGACTCATTCCTCTGTTTTTCTTCTTTTTATCCACAGATCTGAAAAAGTACTGTTTTCAAACTTCCTCACAATAATTCGGGCTGGTAAGCTGTGATCGAATGGAACTTGTAGTACCAAACGTTTGGTCTACTGCTGCGAGACCAGGGATCTCGCAGCAGTAGACCAAACGCTACTGCAAGGGCGAAGGTTATATCCTGTCTACTGCACTAGACCAAACGCTACTGCAAGGGCGCAGGTTGAATCCTCGCATTCAACAGATACACCACTGAAGATGTCTGTCGTAGTAGCAGACACAACTTTTTGTACTACAAATTCTATTTGGCCAGGATTTTGTTCTCTCTAATAGTGACACCAACTGTGGAAGCCTATGCTCACAGTTGTAACGAAATTAAGCGGTGCACCATTCGTTTGAAAATATAATGTATGGTGTAAAGTATCGTATGACAGAAAAACAGTATCATATAACAGTATGACAGAAAAACACTGGAAGAGAAAGCGTAGATGGGTCACCTTATATATTTATTTGATTCTTCTGACACTTAATTTGATTTTTTTTTTTTTCGAGATGGAACTCGGAAATTATAACTACTACCTCTAATCTCTTATTCTGCATTCTGAAATTCCGATTCAAAACTCGGACTTTCAACTCGGAAATTCTGAATTTAAACTTGAAATGAAGACGTTATCTCATATAATACAACCTAATTACCTAACCTGATCACCTACTCAATATGATGCAGTTCATATTGATCTCACATTTCCTATTTTAAGTCAAAAGTCGGAATTTCCTAGATGAATTTCGAAGAAATGTTATTCCGACCTAATATTCGCAATTTTCGGAATTCACGAATATTATCAGGAACTGTAGGTCTACTTTTTCATGTGGTGCATTCCTCCGGAGTCCAAATTTTCTGATAACCAATAACAGACGACCACATAAATAGGACCTCGTATGAGAAACTCATATTGGTATTGATGCCACGATACATAAGAATGCACTCCACACTTATAGGGAGAAGACCTTTCCATCGGAATATTTCGATCGACCTTCCCATCGAAATATTCAGAAACGAACTTCACATTTTCATCTTTCTCTTCAAGATATCATTTTTACCAATTTGAAGAGTTGAATCCACCTCTTTCTAAGAGTACTTTATTCTTAGACTGACTTTGGCTTTCAAGTCGAAATATTTTAATAGAATTCTCGATATGCTATCATGTTATCACCAATGAAAAAAGTAGTATCTACTTTTTCCGGGAATAAAGTTAGGTTATGTTAGGTTGGGAACAGTGCTTATTTTGGGTTTTTTATTTGCCAAAGGTATCAGTTTCACCTTTCTTAAGATACAATGTTATCAAGCCTGTTTCTGGATTTTTTCAAACGATATTGTTTATATATAATGAATATATGATTTAATTTGTAGACGCATTGTAATGAGATAATTACGATCACTTCTCAATATACCTCTTATTTTGGTGTGCAAATTTTCAAGTCACTAAAATGGTAATAATTATACAAAAGTTGGATAAATAATTTCTTTCTGTCTTTTTTGTATCGAATAGATCTTGCATCTACACTTGTTTTTTTATTTATTACTTACAGGACTGTACTCAATGAGAATACTCGTACATTGCGGACAGTACAGAGCATTCTGGTGAAGCATTCTCTTTTTCAAAAAAATCGTGAAACGGTCTTGGTAATCGGTGGAATCGATCCCCATAGCGATTATGGAGCTGGAAGAAATACGGGAAAAGATATTTTTCAATACGTTTATAGCGATAACACATGGGAATTTGTAGGAGAACTACCGGAACCTAGACATCATCATTGTGCTGCGTTCTACAAAGGAAGAGTATTCATTGTTGGTAAGATCGCTGAAATTTTCAAATTTGAAGTCGCCAACGCAATGATAAGTAATAATATCGCTACGCCAATACACAATTATTTTTCTGGTTCACTATGCTTACTATCGCTGCCCTTTCTTGTATCCAACTAAAGTCTTCTCGAAGTTCTCCGTTTACATTTCTGTTTCTACAATCTTGTTTAGGATGATTTTCACTGAGATAGATTTTTCGAATAGTTTTATTGCAACAGTTCATTTTATTTCTCTTTGTTATGTTAGTTATGTTATGCATACATAGTAAAAGAAGGTTTTTGTTTTGTAGCATTTGAGACTTATTTTGATTCACATTTATTTATTTTTTATCTCAACAAAAACTTGAATGAGGTAATTTCTTATCAACCACAGGATATCTCTCAATATAATTGTTTAAGGTATATAGAAATTGTAGCTTGGGCGAACCCGAAAGATTTAGACGATCTGAGTAACATTAGAGACCCTGTGGAAGTAAATAATATTTGTGGAATCTGGCAATTATGAAGATGTATCTACTCACATATTTTTTCAGCTCCTCCAAGACCCCTAATGATTTGTTCATTGTTGGTTGAAAAATAGTGAATATCAAATTCAACAAAGGGTTGTACTAGAAATGAGAGTCCCATCGAAGTACACTCTCGAAAAGAAAGCCTGTATTGTGATAACTTCGTGTTGGTGGTTAATAGTTTTTTCCTCCAATTCACAAACGCTCTCTGTGTAGAAAGTATAAGATTTTAATTCCGTTTTATATACATTGTGCGGCACCGAAATTAAATAGAAATAGAAAGACACATCCATTAAAATAATTCAAAAACAAATCAATTTTTATTTCGAGAGGGACATATTTCTATCATAACCTCAACTGTCATACCTATTCTTTCGTCATTTGTTGACCATCACTCCCAGAATTTGAATGAGGATAGTACTAAGAGTACTAATTTTCACTATCCTAGCTTCAGCATTATTTTCTAGATTCGACCTTGAGTTGTCTTTGACTGTAATTGCAATGTCATCACCGTATAGTTTTGCTAACTTGGGTTCCATAGTTTCAAGTTCCAGAGTAGTAGCGATATCGCGGATCCTTGTGGCACCCTTTTGTTAATGTTTTGGTGGCGTTAACATGTTTGCATGTTACATTTCTGTCTTGGAAATAATGAATAAATTAATTAGTTTCCTCGAGAATTATTGTTACATTGGTAATCTTCCAGTCCCAGCCAATACATCGAGTCAGTCAAGTGATCCACTTATATCGACAAATATTACTGAACAATTCAACTTTTGTACTTTCAATACATTCTACGTGTTTCCTGAAACCAAAAAACTGTTCTCTTAATGAACTATTAGTGTCTACAATTTCAAACATTTTCTAAATGACTAGTCTTTCAAACATTTTGTTCTACCCCCTTTTTTGGTTCACTTCCAGAAATCTGCTAAATATTTTCGTCATATTTCAGGAGGTGGGGATCCTCGCCAAAATGAAAGTTCCAAAAAATCGGAAGCAGTTGCCTCGGTATGGAGTTTTGACCCAGTAAGGAGAATTTGGTTCAAAGAAACATCTTTATGGGAGGCAAGGAAAAATTTTGGAATGTCATGCTGCAGTCTAGGCTTGTATGCCATTGGTGGACAAGGAAAACAGTGTCAGTAAGTGTGTAACATACTTTCATGATTCCTTTACACACAACGAGTATTTATATCTATTGGAACTCAGAACATTTCCAGATCAAAACCCAGATCATTGTCTACCTCGAAGTCTTCTCAATCCCTTCTTAGCCGATTCGCGGTGCACGATGGCACAGTTCCTTCTGGAGACAAACTCTAAATGAAACTACTACAAAACTTGATTTTTAGAGGCAGATAGTTATTAAGATACGGAAATAAAGATCAGAAAAACTGCATGATTGGCATCTAACTGGGATAGCCTCTGGCCTTTATTGCAGAGTATCCTTAAGGAAATATACCTAAGTCTCTGTTCCAATGACACCAAATATTGAACATGAACCACCTGAATGAGAAAGGGGGATAACAACTCCTCTTTTGAAGGATCAATATATGGGATTGACAGAAAATTCAAATCACGACTATTAAAACTGAGCCAGGATGGTTTCACGACAATCAAGCAATAAGATGACACCAGACTCAAAGCACTGCACCCATGATTCGAAACTATAGGCGCAATCACTCAGGTTTGTTCTTGTTGAGGACACAAGCGTTCAATTATTGCATCTATGACCCGAGATAGTACCACTGATGAGAGCTAAAGTAGATCGGAATATTGCTGTCTCGTAGTATATATACTAATTGCCTGCTTGTTATACGAGCTGCAGAAAGTGAAAGAATGTGATTTCTTATTGGGTGATCAATATCATAGCTTGGTTTTGAAACGACCGATCTTGAAAACACTTTCCTTGATGCGAGAAATCATTATCGCCATTTCTTAAATGATTCTGATTCGATAAAAGGCGGATAGAGCATCAACATCAGTGACAAAGTGTCTATACAAAAGAAGTAACCTTTACTACTTGTCGGTTCATTGTAACGAGAGGTGACTTTTTCTGTTACCAGAAAATAGTTTGTACGATCTATCTACGGATCGTCGATTTCTTTGCTTGACACATGAATTGATCCTTCTAGTAATGTAATAAACAATTTTTCAGAGCTCTCAGAACTGTGGAAAGGTATAGATTTGAAAGCAGAAACTGGGAAAATATGGCCCCCCTCATCAAAGCCAGAACTGGTTTTGCTTGTATCAAGTATAGAAATCATATATGGGTTGCAGGTGGACTGTCATCAGGAAATAATGAAAGCATTGATATCCTTGATTCAGTCGAAACCTACGATATCAAAGCCAATCAGTAAGTCATTTTTTTTATTTCCAACACCTAATATCCAATCACCGTTACAATGCAATGCAATGAAATCGAGATATTTACCTAATTTAAATAAGTTTAACATATCCAAGTTACACTCGATTGTAAAATTGTCGCTGGACAGTTTTCAAAACCGCAACACGTGTTTCGAGATACAAAAGCTTCCTCAAACTCCCCCATACATATATAAAAAGGCTTGAGGAAGCTACTGTATAGCGAAACACGTGTTGGGATTCTCAAACTGTACTACAGTTTGATACTACAGATATATACAGTTTGAAATCAACATTTGATGAATATTCATACAAAATCCAAGAGTTTTGTTTGTTTTTCAATACTTACTTAAATAACGTTAGAAAATGAATTAGAAAGGAATTGGCTAATTGCTATTATTTTCGAATATATCTGGAACTAATCGGAAGTACCTATACCTAAATACTTCAGACCGTTCCTAATGAGAGTTGACCTACCCCTTTTTGGCGACCTCAATAGATTGAAAAAATGTAACTTTTGGAGACTCATAGAACTTTTGTTCATAGTCCTGAAGCAAAGCTTTGTGCAATTTTTTTCGAATTTATCGAAAGGTCGAACTCAAGTTAGTTCCAGGATATTATTTTTCTTCATGAAGATGTAGATGAGAAAATTAAGTTCCTGTATGGTTGTCAAATTTTTTAGTCTTCATAATCAGCCTTGAAAGCATACACACCGTGAGTGTGTATATGGTATCTAACAGGTTATTTAGTGTTTTCAGGTTTATTAACCGTGATGTGCCGGTTTTTGGATCTGATGTTTCGTCTGCAACTGTAGTAAAACTGTAACCATTGGCGCACTAGGAAAATAATTATGGGGGGTAGGGCTGACCGGGGAGTCCCTGGGCCAAGCAACGGAAAAATTTTTAAAAATTCCTTGGAATAACCGGTATTTGAGGCATTATTTTGAGTTTATTTCAGCTCTTTTAATGTAAGTTTTGAGGATTACAGAAATGAATGATAAAACCCAGCAGATAAAATAAGATTTTAGGTTTTATTTTGACAAAATATTTTTATATCAGATGTCTTACAAAAAAAATTGAGTATTTTTGGTCTTCGTCTATATATATAATACACTGTCTGTGTTAACTGGAATTTCCCTGTGGATATTAAGATTGGCTAAGACATTTAGCCTACTCTCAGACATCGTGTTTCTTAGGTAAGTCTTGATTCTCCAAAGAGTGGAAAAGAGCTGCTGTGCTGGTCGATACAGGTATAGTGAAGAAAATCTTAAGTAGGATATTGATGTTTGGAAAGATTGTATTATCACAAATATTCAGAAAATCAATTGCATTGACGTGGTGTGCCTTGTTTGGTTGGAGGAAAGCTTGCCAAACTTCCATTTCCGCCATCAATACGTTTAATTTTTTGTTTTTCAAATCTTCTTCATAAACCTCAATCAACTTCAAAACGCCTCTTTCATCTCTTTAATTTCTTCACTATTCTCTGGATAAGTATGAAGCAAGCAGTGAAATCCTTTCAGAATGTTCTTGTGCTTTAAGATACGTTATTCGATGCAGGAAATAAAACTTTCAATCCAGGGGATGAATACGTTAATTCTATAAAATTGTTCTGTGCTTTCGGCTGAGACATCACTTCTGTGTCTCTGCCCCTCAACAATCCTTGGAACACTAATTGTAGTTTCATTCAATTCGGCCATTTTTGTGCCTCTTGAAACAAGACTGAAAACTCTTCATCAACTTTTTCTCTTATTGACTTCAGACTCAGTACATAGTCAGCATAGTTCAAAGCAGCTCAGAGATCCGCATCACTTGACTGTAGCTTTTGACACAATATCAAAGTGTAACTGAGTAGCTTTTCAGCTGATACTAGAGCTACAATATACTCTGACTGACATATAGCTGGCAAGAGAACTTGATTTCTTCTAAGGATGAAATGATAGGGTTGTACAGCTCCTTCATGACGAGGACAGCATCATGCATTTGAACCCATCTGGTTGGGCATTGCTCTTTGAGTTTTTGTTTCTTAGTTTTTGGTGCTAGGGTTTCAATTTTTCCCTGGAGAACATTTTGCCTCTTTAGTGTTTTAAAAAAAACATACTCTTTCAGTAGTGCCAAAAAATTTCTGATAGATCTGATCTCTGCAGCATTTCTAATAGCTAAGTTAAGGCTGTGTGACGCGCAGTGTACATACACTGCCTTCGGGCAACGTTTCTGCCAACAGCCTAGCACCTTTGACCTTTCCGCTCATGGCTGATGTGCCATCATATCCGTGTCCTCTCAGATCTTTTATTTCAAGATTGCACTCTTCAAGCCCTTTCAACAGTGTTTTTCCAAGTACCTCGGCAGTCGTTGACTCTAGAGGCACAAACTGCAAACACTTTTCATTAATCTTATAACCATCCTACGTGTTATAAGAGACATACCTCACAGGCAATGAAACCTGTTCTTGAATCGACACATCTGTAGTCTCATCAGCTAACACAATAAAAAAAGTAGCATCTTTAACATTTTTGTCTATGTGACTTTTCATTACTTTGTCACAAGCATTAATTATTGGTTCTGGATGTTCCAGCTTATATAAGTGGCATTTTCACCAAATGGCTTGAAATGGTTTCTTAATTTTTCATCACCTGCTTCAATACGCATCTGCAATAAGGCTCTGAAATTCCCCTCATTACCATCTGGCATTGCATGTAAGTTGAAGTCTCTATAGTGTTTGTGGCCTCGAAGAGCTATTCCCTGTCGTCCACAAAAAATTACCGTTTCTATTATGGGTTTTAACCTCCCCACATTTTCTTTCGCCTGATTAGCTTTCCCTACATCTAAAGATCTGTCTATGGGATTCATCTTCCCTTCCATTGCTGTTTTCAAATTGTTGAGAACGATCATAGCATGTTTGTGGTATTGTAATTGAGAATGTGACTCAAATTTTTCTATAGCTTTTTCCAATTTTGGAATCCTTCTCGGACAAGCTAGCCTGTTTTCTGGGATGATCTCATACCCACTTCAGTTGGAGCAATATACTTTTGCAACCAGAAATACAAAAACTTCCTTTCCTGCTTTCCATGACTCGTCGCTGGAAACTTGTAGTTGGAAGATGGAACCCACAAATTTTCCAAAACATGTAATTTCTCTGTGCCTGATAGCCGCTTATTTTTGTAAAAAGAAATGTCCATTTTACTGCTGCAGTCTATGTTGACATTGTCCAGTGTACGGCTGGCGCTTGAGGCTAAGGTACCAGGTTCATTAAGAGCAGGACTAGCCAATTTCTTCCGATCACTCTCCAATCAAAAAAATGTATTAACCGTCGTTAATATAAGGGTTTGTGTCAAGTGAATATAAATGTAACATATACACTTAACTTTGCGCCGCTGGTAACACTCTCATTTTTGCCAAAATAGTCCGTTAAAAGCCGTTTCATAGTGAAACATAAGAGATGACACTGAACACTTGCCCTTGTAACCTCTGTCGCTAATAAAAACTCATAACAAATTACTTTACGCTAACGCGAGCAAAGTACATGAGCCAAAGACTGAAAGGAAAAAACTGGTTTTCTATCACTCGCCACCACAAACAAATAAAGCAAGCGCGCGCGAGAAATGTTCCTTTGCGGAGTTTGGAATATCTTAAATACGTTTTATTTATTTTTTAGTGCATTGCTTAGGAATGCAGTATAATGCAGCTATTTATTTCGTAGTAGTAGTGAAATGTAACTTCCGGAAACCAATATTCAGTATATGATGTGTCCACTATTGGCGGGTTTAAAAACAGAATGTAAATTTTTCTTGAGGGGGTCTACAGCCCCTTTAGCCCCTCCCCTCGTGGGGCGCACCTGATTGGCGCATCGCCTTTGATTATGTCTGGGGCAGCTTGCATACCAAACGCCAGGTTCAAAAATTAGAAGACCACGGCTAGTACTCCCGGAAACATCAAACAAACCATTTAATGACGTTTCACATAAATTATAAATATTTCAGATGGACAGAGATGAATTTCCCTTTGCGTTTTCCGAGATGTTTTTCGTGTATGTTCGCCATGTACGACAAGTTATACATCATCGGCGGAGCGGGAAAAATAACGGAAAATAACACGTGCACGACGAGCATCGGCATTATAGATTATTGGAACGACAAGAAACTGGAATGGAAAACTGTCACTGAGCTCAGTATTCCTAGACACGGGCACGCCGTTTCGAGTCTCGGTACTCAGATTCTGATCGTCGGGGGAGTGACGACAATATATGGAAGAGCGCTTAGCAATACCGAGTGTTTCTGCAGTCAAAGAGGTGAGAAGTTTTATTTTTGTGAAACTATTTGTGCATAAGATGTTTCAATCCTTGTAGAGGTTGATCCGACCTACCGGTCGGATCAACCTCTACAAGTGGTACAGTTATACTTGTATGGAAGCTAATTAAAATTTCGATTCAGCAATTCATTTTTTTTCATTCATTTATGCTTCAAAATGTAAATTTCAATACAGATTTTTCTAGTTTGAAATCTTTTTCAATACAGTTTTTGTGAAATTGGTTCAAGTGAATCTAATGAGAACACTACTCCCTCGCCAGAACAAAAATACTGTCCCTCGACGCGAGTTTCGCTAACCAAGTTAGCGTCATCAGGAGATTGAGACTAATTCTGACAATTACGTACTTGTGATGCACTGTTTGGAACCTTTGGTGTAGTAATGAATATTACTGGAGTTTTTTCCAACACCAAACCGTCATTTTTAACACCTCGACAAGTGTTTCGATCACCAAGTGATCATCTTCAAGAGGAAGATCAAACATTTTCCTCTTGAAGATGATCACTTGGTTATCAAAACAGGTGTCGAGGTGTTAAAATAACGGTTTGGTGTTGGTAAAAACTCCAGTAATATAATTCTGACGACTTTATCAAAGTTTTTATATGCATTTAGATGCATGATTACTCCACATAATGAGAGTCATCAAATTATTTCCGGGTATGTTGTTGATGTTCCTAATCATATTTGCTACTAGACTGATATCTGATGTCCACCTATTTCCTTCCTGTAATTACATGAGAGTGCGAACAAATAGATTTTAGGAATGGGACCTTCATTACCGTTCATAGATATCATTCCAAATTTTTCAATTTCTAAACTTTTGAAACAAGTACCGGCTTCAATAATTTTAAACATTCCCCACTCAATCTGTGGCCGTTCTCTATGAAATGTTGAGCAATACAGGACTTCTCTAGTCTATGAAACCGAATATTTGAAGCATGTTCCTCGTAGCAAGCTGTTTAGTCCGTTTAGTTTAACCAATATACTTTTTATCGCAATCCTCACAGCTTATTTCGTAAATTCCCAATTTTTTCCCGTCATCTTGTCTTTCGGATTGCCCAACATGTGTTGGGCAATCCGAAAGCCTTTCATATTGAATTTTTCGAAGTTGTAATCCAGTACGTTGGTATATTTTGGTTCGTATTGAAGGACTATAAATTTTAAGTTTTCTTCTGCCTCAGAAATCTAGAATTCACGAAAACACATACGTGAACTTTTTATTTGAGGATTTGTTGTTGAGGCAAGTCACAAACTCCTTTTACATTGCTGCAAATTGTGTCATAGATGGCATCCGCGTAGTGGGTCCATGTTCGTGGAAAGTAATCTAACTCTTGTTTTCCTTCCATTTCAATTGTCTCATGAACAAATTCGTCATGAAAGCAGACAACGGGCTGTCAATTGCCGTCGGTACCCTTATACTGCTCGTAAAAACAGCGAACTGGAAGCAATCTTGTCTCATACAAATTTGTGTGAGCTGGATCTACTTTTCGACTACTTCACCTCATAGTTCATTCGTTTCTAAAAAATTCTTTCGATGTTCAATAGTTTATGATATGCGAACACAATAATGAAGATAAGTCAAAATATACTCAAATCTCATTATATCTCAACTTCACAAATTTGATTTTCCAACCGTTAGAATTAGTTTTACATCTTCCTACTCAGCCAAACGAGAGTTGAGATACAGTATTTTGATTCTGGTGAGGGAAAGAAAAGTGTTTTCAGAAAAACTGGATTCTCAAAAATCTTAGACTATATTCTAGAACGTAATAGAAGTAAAATCGCTATAACTTCCTAAAGACTTGATGTTTTGATCATACATGTATTCTTTTAATCTCCCTATATAGTATTCCTTATCATTTTTATTGATTTCTTGAATGTCATCAATTGTTAATGATCCTTTAATCCTTACAATTAGTGCAATTGACATAACTTCATTTCAACTATCCCAAAAACATCAGCTCTGTATAACAGGGAAATTCAAACTCAAAATGTTTTTCTGAATATATAAAGATGATTGATTAATGAGTGCTACACACTTGTTCAAATTTAACAACTTTAGTAATTAAATATTACAACCTGACATTATCCTTCAATTGTATTGTCGTTTGAACTTCGAGCTAATTCGCGTTCTTAATCTATGTCTGACCTCCTTATATCGTTACTTAATATGATAAGCCTACTTTAACAGACAAATGACTCACACATACTTCATTTACCACATAATACAAAAACTTTTCTAATTTCAGAAACATGGGTACGAGGACTTGCTTGTCTACCAACACCTTTGTCTGGCCATTCTGTAGTGACGCTTCCTCCAGCATCGCTTTTATCGTTTTGAATTTGAAATTTTCAATTTCGAATCTGAAAAACACCGAGCACATCGAGTATTGAAAAACAGAGAAGATTCTAAAAAAACTACTATTAATGATGAAACTAGACTGGAACCATTATATTCATCTACAATATACATATGATTGAGTTGGACCTCTATCCAACAAATTAATGACACTAGGTTAGAAAGTATTCAAGATATCATTTTCACTCAAACCTTATTTTTCATTTATCATTTATGTTATACATATTTTCTTTGGAGAAGAATAAATATATATCAAGATTTGGTTGCATTTGTTCCACCTTTTCTTGAAAATCAAATAGTAGATACTGTTACTCAACATCAAGAAAAAACTCCAACTGAACCAGGGTTCTTATTGAAGGTAAAACATTGACGAGAACAATAATTGGTATAAGTTAACAACATAATCATTTACATCGAAAACAATAAACGAAAGATTTAGCAGATGTAGTATATTCTTTTGAGCTCGTGGAGACGTTGTTAGAATAGGCAAGTAATTCCATACCTGTTTCATGTGGACCAATAACTATGCTTGTTCATGAAGAATTTTGTATTTCGAGAACTGAAAATAAATAAATCTAGATCAGTAGAGATTCTACTGAGTGTGATGAAAGGAAAACCGATACCTTGAAATGTTATTTCCTAACGTAAATCTTTGAAGATCTTCATCAGTAACTTTCCGTATTCATGAATTCTACCAACAACATCAGATTTCAAGTATACGTAAGAATATTCACCTAATTACGATATTTGAACACAGTCCGTAGCTGTTTCACTTCACCGTGCTGCTTCTTATTTGGTTTAACATAAAATTTCATCAACGATGGTATAGGTACTTGAAAATTCAATTCATCTAAATAATCAAAAAAGCTGTACGGAAAAACAAATACTTTTCATATAAATTACTCCCTACTCTTGAAGAAATGGAGATATAAATTTGAAACTATCGATGGATCTCCTAATTCCAAAAATATTTTTCCATTTGTCCATTTCGATCCAATTTGTTTTTTATATGTTTCATGGAAGAAAGATAAATCTCTTTATTTTGAGTGATGACATCGACTTAATCTTTGTTAGTACATAAGTCCTTCACGAACAAGTTACAATCATACCCATTGAGATTATGTAGAATTATATTTGAATAGAAGGGGTTATATTTTTAGGAGTGATTAATTTTTGGGAAAGAAAGTTTTTGGCTTTATACTACTCCATCTTGATACAAAAAAGATGTGAGAATATTCCAAAGAAAGGAAGTAATCAATTTTAAAATAAGTAACTCTATACAT
>WOGO01004520.1:0-13204 GCA_015342085.1 Leptinotarsa defecta | reverse complement strand
ATATTATATTTCGGCTATATCATAGCAATATTGCCTTGACATAGCAAATTTGGAGAAACTAACTTGTAGATACTCCTCGGTCATTGTTTGTATTGTGACCAGGACTCTGGTTTCAGGTTACATGATAAATATCCTGCCCTAAAAGCGCCCTAATCTTCTGCAACGCCACCAACACAATTACTTCCCCTGCGCCTCCCTCGACGTGCTCCCCTATGCAAGGGCGGCGTCATGACTTCCACGAAAGGATTGGTTTGTACAAATTCGAAGAAGATAAACTGAAATGGTCCTTGTTGGAATTTCTTTCGAAAGCTTCTATTTTTCATTCAGTTGGAGCTGGGAGAAATGAAAAATAGAATATTTTCTTGGAAGACACAATGACTTATATAAAGCGATATCTAATTGTTATTGTCCTTGAAGAACAAGTCTGAATACATTTAGAGTCTGTTGACTCTAACAATCTAGCAAAGCTACCTTCTTTCAAGATATACCAAATGTTCACCGATTCACTGGTCGAATAACCAGCTTATCTGTATTTGTATATATTACCTGCAGCGAGGGAAATGATGATTATCACCATTTCTCCAAATGACATATTCGTCTCCTTAATGCAAGCTAGAAAAAACAGGTTCCGAAGTCTTAGAGTTTTAGAGCTTTGTCTCAGTGATGTTCTTGCACTGTAAAGTTGTTTGCACATGATACATCAATAACTTATTGATATAAATACTCCACTGATGAGGAGGCACAATCTGATACCGATCGGTAAGTAACTACTAGACTGTCTGCTAGATGAAATCTGATGACATTCATGGTATAAGAGCGGAAAGTAGTTATTTCTGTCAGGTAGTTGGTCAAATTCTGCTCCATAATAGAACATTTGTTTTCTCAAAACGTATATCTCTCATAGACTAATTTACTTTCATTCGATTTCCATCCTACCCACTTTACCCAAGCTGATTTTAGTTACATTTTTGTAGTCGTTAATTGATCTCAATTATTGATATGATCTGTTTGAATTTCTGATCAAACTCTTTTCATATTTTTGTAGCACTTACTGCAAAGACAGGTGATTTCATTTCATTTGTTAAAGATTTAATTGAGAGTTATGCTTGTAATGCACCTGATATTGAACGACTATATCTTTCCGAATTTTTTGTGTATCTAATGAAGGTAGTAAACTCAATTCAATTATAAGAAAAAATATCATTTCCTTGCAATTGATACAGAAATAAGTGAAAAATGACAAAACCCATCATGCACAAATATTGGGATACTGCCCTGTGGGTTGGGCTACCTATCGGGCGCGTCCCCAGGTGGTGGATAGGGGATAGGCCAGAGGACTGGAGGCCCTGTCCGGGAAGCCAATGTGGCCTTACAGACGGGATCTTTGAGCTTCTGGTCACTGGCAGAAATAAGTAGGATGAGGGGAACTGAAACCCCCAAAAGCCTTTACAAAACATGGCACCGTGGACCAGCCTACCCAAGCTAAGGTGTAAGGAATCATCCCGACAGCTCAATGGCCGCAAAGTGATATGCGGTCACGAACGATCCCCTTGGGGAACTGGGCGGAACCTCACTGCTACTCGTTTGAACACACATGAATGAAACAACACAGAAACAGAAATAACAAAAACTAATCCCGAGACTGGACAGAAGTATTCACCTCAATCTGAGGCGTTGGCTGGGGATGGCCAGAAATGTCCACCCCAATCTACCGCTTGGAATGAGGTTGGATATAGCAGATCACCTCTAACATCAAGGGACGTCCTGCGGCGGGCACCAAGAGCTACATCTTGAATGAAGGCAAGGAACCGTCCGCTCCTGCAGGAAAACTCACTCACTTGTGCACCTTCATGAAGGGAATTCCAAGAAGGTTGAAGAAGCCGCGCAACGACAGTAATATCGCTGCACCTTCCAAAACCTTCGCGGAGACCACCGTGAGACCCCTCAAGGTTGCCAAATAGAGTGTGTGTTCGGCGAGTCTTGGCCTACACCTGCTAATGTAAAGGAGGTGTCTCCTAGTGACCTGTTCAGCTTCCTGGAAAGGACAGGATGGACGATGACCTAGGAGGAAAACTACTCGGGAGGATGTATATTGGGTCACATGTGGCCTAAGTGTTGTGAGTCCACACTCACTCTCCCAGCTCTACAGATACTAGAGAAAATTGGATATTTTTTCCAACAATGGTAATAGTTGGCTTAAAAGTTCGTAGACTAACATAGTTTTTTTTTCTGATAATTTGTTTTATTATTCATTATAGTTGCCTTCGAAGGCGATACAACGAAGAGGCGAAGGAATTCGAAGCCCAGTTCATGCAATTTTTACCATCCTCTTCATTGATTTGTGATAGAGTGCATTGTTTTAATGAAACAGGACCTTGTTTTTTTTCAATTGTGGCCGATTTGCCACAATTTCGTCCTTCAAACGCCCCAATAACGCTCTGTAATAGTCGCTGTTGATGGTTTTTCCTTTTTCAAGATAGTCGATGAATATTATACCATGTCGGCAACCCAAAATATTGATACCATAACCTTGCCAGCCGACCGTTGCATCTTTGCATGCTTTGGAGTCGGTTAACCACGTTCAGTCCATAACGATCGTTTTGTTTCTCTTGTGAAACGATGGAGTTATGAGCTCGGATTTTTTATCTTGCAACAGCTTAAAACACTGCGTAAAATCATCAATTCGTTGTTGTTTTTTGTCGATTGTGAGCTCGCGCGGCACCCTCTTTGAACAAAGCTTTCGCACACCCAAATATTTATGCACGATAAACCCAACACATTCTTTCGATATCTTTAGCGCCTCATTTCATCGATCAACTTCACTTTGCGGTCATACAAAATTATTTTGTGGAATTATTTCATGTTTTCGTCGGTAACAGCCTCGGGGGGGGGGGCGAAGCCCGAATAATGTGTATCAAGCCAATCCTCGCCATCAACAGTATTCTTCATCGCCAAAAAGCAATGCTTCATCAACACACGAAATTCCTCTTAATGCATTTGCTTCGAAGTAACAAAAGTTGCTTCACTCAAAATGCTCTATCACACAAACTAATACACCTACAGCTGTGTAATTTGTACACGCGTCTTTTGAATGTCAGGGTTGACTAAAAATTATATGGATTTATTATCAGTGGCACCATGTGTATGTTATCCTACGAACTTTCAGCCCAACTGATAAATTAATATCTCTTTTTGAATAACTAACGTTATTTGTTAGACATTCCAGAAATGTGGTACTACAAATTATCCTTTATATGAATTTTTGTCCCTATCATGTCATTTTTCCAGAGCACCTTCACTCAAAAGATAAATGCAGAAAATTACATCACTAAATTTTGGCACGCCAATGCGGCACACCTCCCCCGTATCTCGCTTCTACAACTTGCAGCCGAGTCGAACACGCTGTATTTATTCATCTCACTTTCCCTCCATTGTACACTTTACTGAACGCGCTACCATGGCAACACAGCCGAGTTAAATACCGCCGCTTGGGTCCGTTTTAAAGTTATATCTTTTCATGGAAATTATATTTTCCACTACTACCTGCCTCGCGACTTTGAAGTTGAAGTTCAGTCTTTGAAGTTTGCGTAGGAATTTGAAGTTTTGCAGCGAGCCTGGGTGTTATGACTTTCAGAAGAAGTTGTGTTCTGATATTGGCATGCATGAAGTTGAGGTGATATCATTTCTTGATTATTTAGATGATTTGTTATTATTTTGAAAGGAAATCTCGAGACATTTATATCTTCCCTGATAAATGCCTAACGCAAAACAACTACTCTCTTGGCAAATACCACTGAGGACATTGAATTATATCCGACAGTAATTAGTGGATTCAGTAGATTCTTGAAAATAGATTTTCAGAGTTCCATCAATTCACCCACTTTGAAATGATAACAAAGCTGCTTAAAGATAGATGGATAGATATATAGATACCACTTCATTTCCAACAGGTGTACATCCAATTACAGGACATGTTAAAGAAAATATACTGAAAAAAGTAACATTCAATTCAATTAAATTCATATATTACATATTCGATTGACAAATTACAAATTATATAAATGAAATTCTTGAAAGAATAATTTTAGACTATTTTTTATACTTTATAAATAACTTTTCTATACAAATCATGAAATTATAAAACAACAATTAACTGACGGTCCGGGGCGACTTCATTGATTCCAGTGGCGCGTTTGCTTTTTCAGCTGCAGGGAAACCCGGAAAAACCTGCAGCACCACATCATCTGAAGATCTTAATCTGCCAATGTCCTCTCTTTCATTAAGCAAAAAGTAGGGTCTCTCAAAGGCTCCAATGAATTCAATACATCGCCAGAACACTTAGTGACACGACTATCGTCAAACTTAAACCAGTCCGTTTTGACTTTGACCAAGGCGTAATAATGACCATGACTGATTCATGTTTGAAGATCATCAGTGTTATATTAGATTGACTGGTGCCTCAGGTGAACATTTACTACGAAGTAAACAAGTGAGAATGTTTCCAGTAGAAAATTAACAAACACAAGACGAGCTAAACTGTACGGAGTCATTCGATCCAGAGCAGTCAGGAGTATTGATTCTGCTATTTTTTTGCTCACGAAGATTCAACAAGAACCCCAAAAATTCGGAACAATCCTCTTGTCCTAACGGGTATCTAGTGGACTCATTGCATTAATAGTAAAACCAAGGAACTCTTCAATTTATGTTTCACAACTTACTCGTGACCATATTTTGAAGATACTTGTATTTCTCAGCAATAAATTTTCGTTTGTTTGCATAGGAATGTTGTTATTTTTTGTTTTTGGCCATAGTGAACACCTTCAGATATATACCAGAAAGAACTGATATTATTTCTATACACATCATCACGAGAAAATTGAAAGGGGAGTAAAAGTCCCTGCGCAGAGACTTATTGAAAGATTTTTAGGATCAGAAATAAACCAAATAATCTCGTTGAAATTGTCTATTGGATAAAATGAGCATATGGAAATAAGATGATTTTTAAAGTGACCATGTCATAGAAACTATCATCCTTTATGGATGATAAGAATGTTTCTCCGACAGAACCTGGGTTCTTGAGAGGGTAACACTATTGCTATCATCAATCAACCTATTATTCACATTGTGGTCTCAATATCTTTTCAGTTTTAACAACTATATAGGATTACAGTGTTTATCGAATTCAGTTTGAAATATGACAAGGGGCTATTTCAAGTATTATTTCTTTCTGTAAGTCTATAATTTTGCAGAAAATACAGAAAATATTCTTGTGAATATTATGAATCGAATAATGATGAAGTGCCATGACCTGGAATATAATAATGCATCAAGCATGAAAAATATCTTATAATCTATAAAGTTCCCACTCAATTAATTAAATCGCGCTCTTCATCACTTCTTGAAGCCATTTTTCCATGCTGATTTTCCGTCTGCGTTTGATTAATAGTTCCAAGGCTAGGAATTAAATAATCAGAAGTGGGATGTCACGTAGCTTTCACGCTAATTAGTAACATTAGTTTTCCAGTGCAGCGGTAAACAACGCGAATGCATGCTGCACATTACACGTGATTAAGGTTACCTAACTTATCAACGTTCATTATCTGCTGTTATTAGATTATTTGTTGTCTTGAAGCGTGCACGCTATAGCGCTTTACGTGAAAAGTGTGTAGAGTCAGAGTATCTGAAAATCCATAGTAAATGTACTTTGAAATAATCACTTTCGTTCAATAAGCCACAGAGATTATTATTGAGAACCCATCATCCAAATACTGTAATCAATAATTTTTAAGGACAAATAACAAGCACAACAGAAAAATTCTTGAGGCGCTCTAAGAGCGGTGCCTGTGCGAAAGTAGTGATTCACATTGGATTTGAATCGCTGGAGATTAAATACATTTGGAAAAACGTTGCAGAAATCGATTGCAAATGTTCCATTCAACAAATTCCCATAGTTAATATTTAGTAGTATTGAATACTGAAATTTATTGATTTTGGAGGTTGTGGAAATGAAGATAATTGGGGTTCAAAGATCTCTTAGATGTCTTTTTGCCTGTTTCCTAGTTTTAAGAAACGTTTTGCCTCCCAAAGAAATGTATTCAGAAATATAATTTGATATGAAAGAATTGTAGCTGACGAATATCCCTATATTTTTGAACTCCGATGTGTTTCCATCCCATACCGTTCGAAACATTTTTTGCTAATCTTTTGTCTATACCTCGGATATGCATTCCACAATAAATTCCCCAGAAAGACAGATGTACTTCAAAGTAGTTCTTTGGTACCTTATTTCACGTGAAATTATTCCAATAATAGATTCAAGAAATGTTCCGACTTCAATCGTCAAACACCAGTAACTCTCAAACTGCAGCAACAAAAGTAAGTTATGGGACTTGAAACTATAACTTTCAGACAATGGAATCACTACTAAATAAGCAATATGTCAATAGACTTAGTTTTGGAGAGAATGCAAACCTCATAGTCCTTCTGGTAGCGCTTACTTCAGAAAGCTGAAATATTATAATGATGGAATCAAGTCAAAGAAAAATACCTACCTATGTTCATACCAACTCACATCCATACATTAACAGGACATGCATGAGAACAAACTTGCATTTGTCAAATTTGGAGAAAATATCAACATTTGCTTCTCAAGGTGGTATGGTTCCCCAAACAAGAATGGGTGAGTCATTGAACTAGTTCTGATATCATAATATGTTCCTCAAGTCGATGTTAAAATGTCAGAAGCATCAGCTAAGCAGCGTAGTTTTTGATGATGTTATCAGATCCAGTAGTAGGTTATGCAAACTTGAAACCAGAGAAATGGTTGTGAATCAAATGGACAAATGGACTTCAGCGATATGATGAAAAATGCCAAAGCCAAGGAGTGGATTTTCAATTTCATTTTCTATTAGCAAACTATAGATCGTAGAAGTGGATGTTATAGTTCCAGAAAGACGGCCATGGTGTGCTAAAGTATAGGTGACAAATGCAATTCCACTGAGTCCATGAAAATGAATGAAGATGATGCTGATGAAGAATGAAGAATCCTTTCTGAAACGAAATAATGATGACGGCCACGGGGGAGAAGAGACTGAAATAACCAAATGGACTACCTAGATGTAGTGGGTAAAACTTGCTCGAAAAGGCAACGAAAATGAATGCAAACACTGAACAAAAAGCTCAACTGGAAATTTAATGAGCCCAAAATGATGAGATTTCATACGACTTACGGAGTCTGAAACATTTAGTATAAAAAATGAATAGTTTTTCATCAACTATCACTCTTTATATCCAAATTTGCGACTTTCATCATGCCGCACTTCTCAACCTCAAACCATTCTGGAAGTCCTCGGTGTATTTGTATATACTGTTACGTTTTTCACCATGGGTTGACTAATAATTGACTTCACTGAAGAATAATGAAAGTTAACTTTATTTCACTTTGAATACAACAAACACTTCAACTATTGTTCGAATGTCTATCGTCTTACTAGATCGCTTTGCGTATCGTACTGTAACTTCCATATGGCTGTCTCGATGGGCGACTGGATGGCGCTTATATTAGGCAATCGAAGGCGCCGGAACATTCTTCGGAATTCCATCGAAGCTGGTAGCATAATTCTCGCTACATTAAGACGTGCAGCGAACATCGTACATTCGCGCGCTCTCAGCTACGTCACAATTGGTTCATGGCCACCAGTGGCGGCCGGCGTTACTTTCATTTGGGGCATAATTCACAACAATACAAAGAGTTGTACAGAGAAATGTATTTTGATATTGTTTGATCATAACCATATCTCTATTTAGACAGGCTAACTAGTGAATAAAAGTGAATAAAATCACATGAAATCATGGACTCAAGACTCATTTTGAAAAAACATGAATTCCCTACTTTTCTCGAAGAAGTTTTGTGGAGCGAAAATTTAAAGGGCTATTTTGAGAGAATTTTGGCTGAAAACGAGTTGCGAAAATTTTTCATCAGAAAATCAGCTATTTTCAATATACGTAAAACAAATTATTTCTGAAATATAGGTACGTGAAGTAACTTTATTCACCTATGTTCCCGGTAAATTTTTGGTATATTATACCAAATAGTCCAAACAAGGTACTGTGTTTGGTTTTTCTGGTTTTTGACTGCCTCTCTATTATTCTTTGACTAATTTTGAAAACAGTGTTACTACATAAATAAAAAATTCAAATATAATTTGCAACATAGTTAAGTGATTGAATGAAAATTCTTACGAACCTGATCTTTTTCTATGAAACCAATGAAGGCCGTTCGTTCAATTTCGACGGGTTGACCGGCTCTATCGTACAACGCGATGACGAAGTGAAAAAAATTGGATTTTCGCAGGTTGCTAGGAGGCTGTTTCTCGAAGTGAGCTCGACCCACAGTCGATCTGAAAAAGAGAGATAGTATTGAGAAGGAAAGTGAAAGAAGAAAAAATATAAAAGTACGAGCTAGGGTTGAATATCAGTTATAGTACAGTCAGTTTTCTAATCAATTTCAAGACAGTTCACATTCTTTGAGCATATGGTAGATTTCGAACCAGCTAAATTTTTGATTGTCTATGATGTTCAATTACACCACAACCTTTATGGATAGTATACAAAAATCGTCAAAGCGATTTCCAACTCTTCAATTCGACGAGATAGATCACTAGTTACTTTGAATAAAAAATGACCGAACCAAAAGTAAATTATTTTTTCAAATTATGTTGCCTCATGCTCTATCTACCTATTTCAATTTATATAAAGTATATACATGGTGGCGAAAATTTAAATGCACACAATTGCTATCTCGGTAAAGGTAACCAACGATGTTGGTTAAATTGGACAATGAATACGATGAAATTACATTGAGATATCCAGAGTATAGTGAACCTTTCTCGAAATTATCGAAAAAAAATTAATCTTTGATTCTGATTTCTCTTGTTCGGTTTTTTATACAAAATAAGAAAAAATATTAAAAGGTTTCTGATTGAAGGCTGCAAATTGCTATAATTTCATTTTTTATACGACATTTCGTTCATTTAGAGTCATCCCCATCATTTTTTACCCAAATAAAGACCTGTATTTTTTATAGCAAATTCTGATGCCTTTCTTAATCCTGCATTCATACATGCATAGCAAATTGCTTCAAATCTCTTTCAACTCAAATGACATTTTAAATTCTTCTTTCGTGTTGTTTTATTTAATAAAAAAAAATAATATTACGATATTATGATTCTAGTACTAACTTTCAATATTTCGGGTACAATTTCAGATATTATAGACTGAATGAAACTTGATTCACGTGATGCATAATGAACGATTACGACTCGAAATTTCAGAGTTGAATATAATAATCTTTCGACATTTTTCCAAGCAAGGACAAACAATTTTTGAATATTTATTATAGGCTTCAAGTTCAGTTTTTCACTCAGTCATAACAAATCTAGTAATAACCTTAACTTCATCCATCCAACAAACAAAGCAACCCAAACAAAGATAGATACGTATTCAAAGCATGATTACCAGGTAGGTACATTTGCAACTATTGTAAAAAATAAACAAGCCTTCTTACGCTGGTCAATCAGATTAGCCTGCAATCGGCTAGCGGAATTCATTGTTACAGTGTCGGAGTGGTCAGTTACGTTTCATATTCGTGTACATATTCGATATTTTAAAGTTTACAATTTTCAAAATGTCAAGTACTGATTCGACTGAAGAAACTGCTGATTTGTGTCTCTACACAACACGTAAAAATTGTTCTATACCCAGCAGAATTTTATTTAAAAAAACATCCGTTCCTTAGTGCAACTCTATACAAGTAGCCATGTCTGGGATATCATGTGTACTATGCATGATCATGTTTTGAGGCACTCTGTTGCTCAGATGGACAGAATATAGGCATTAAATTCCAGAAACTATCAACTAGTTATGAGGATGTCCTTTTTTAACGGAAAAATGCCACCCCTACCTTCAAACCTGTCGAATGATAGGTACAATTCTCTATTTTTCAAATAGGATGTATATGCTTGTGATATATCGTTTGTAAGGTCTCTTCATTCTCTATTCAAAAATGTTATCGCTTTCAATTTGCAACAATCGAGATGAAATAAATTAAAATCATGTGGTTACCAAAATTCTTGTTCTTTTAGTTGTCAGTATTTTAATTTAAGTTTAAAGTTCGTTAACTTCAAGTATGACAATGCAATGAGAGATGAACTCAAATCAGATGTGATGCTTGAGTTTGAGGAAAACCCACATACATCGAGTAGATAGGCATCCACTACATTCAATATTACCCATACATCGATTGTAAAAATGTTGAAAGAAAATGAAATGCATCCCTATAAAATGATACCTACTCAGTAGCTCATGGAAGACGAGTTTGATAGAAGAACTTATTTTCGTGAGCAAATGATGGACATGTTAGATAACAACATCTTTCAATTAGAAGACGTTATGTTTTCCGATGAGTGTACTTTGCCTATTAACGGTATTGCTAATCGGAAAAATTGCCGCTACTGGTCAACGGAAAATCCTCACTGGACGGGAGAAGAACACACGCAATACCCTCAAAACGGCAGGGATTGTAGGAAACCATATCATTGGTCCCTTTTCCATTGAGGGCAACTTGAATGGCGATAATTATTTGACACTACTTCAAAATGATGTCATTCCAAGTTTAGCAAAATTATATCCTGATCTAGAAAACCCTTAAGTTCAAGTGAATATGATATGGTTGCAGCAGGATGGAGCACTACTATATTACCAAGTTATTGTTCGGCAATACCCTGATACAACATTTTCCACACGGTGGATAGCGAGGCGAGGATCGATTGAATGGCCATCGCGATCACCTGATCTTTCATCATCAGATTTCTTTTTATGGGGATATGTACAGAGCAATGTGTACAAAACTAATGACTTGAATGACTTGAAAGAACGAATAACCCTTGTGATTAGGTCGGTCACGCTTGATATGTTCAATAATTTTAGAAGGCAGTTTTTTGAGATTATGATGTTGCCAAGACTTTAGCAGATAATATTTTGAACATCTTCATCCTTAACATCCATAGTTTTTTTTAGTATTCTACATTTCATTACGTTTTGCATTACATTTTAGTTTTTGAGTGTATTTTGTCGAATTTCGGTGACCACATGATTTTAATTCATTGTATCTTAATTGTTGCAATAAACTTGAAAACGATAACATTCTTGAATACAGAACGATATATCACAAACCTATACTTCTTATTTAAATAATTGGGGGTTGTACCTGACATTCGAAGGGGGTGAAGGTAGGGGTGGCATTTTTACGTTGAAGAATGTCAAAGTATAATTTTCATTTGACGTGTTTCGGGATTTTTTAAAATATGTACACCAACCGAAATAATGAATTTATTTCATTTGCCTTTTACACACTGTATATTTCATCGGAGTGTTACTCTCAGATCTCATTTTTCACAGTTTCACCAACAAATCCATTTCCTTGGAATCACAACCAAATTGGGACAAACTCGAGTGCGGAAAGTCCTCTCCTACAAACACGACGCCAAACGACGCCGACGTCGAAATCGCTCGGTAAAATGCGCCGCCGAACTAACAGAAATATACCCTTGAGCTCGGTGAATTATGTGCACACAATAATTTATACCTTGCTGTTAATGAAGGTGGTAAATGCTGCTATTCGTTTGTTCCTATTAATTTTACATCAGCCATCTCGTCGTTCCGTTGATAACTTTTTGTCGTACTTATCTGCCTCGGAGCCGTGAAAAATTAGGCGTCATTAATATTCATTTTTGTTTAGATGTTTGTCACTGTCATTTTATATGTCATTGAGCGTTGATGAATTATAAATCAGTAAAGTGAGGGAAATGTTTCATTTGAAATGTTTTCGTTCAAAGGACATAAGCTTCCATTTTATAAATTTTGTAGTTATATATTGATGAAGAAATATTGAAAAATCACCTTCAGACACAGTGTACCATAATTATTTCATTACTTTTCGCATCTTATTATATCTAGAATAAAACCGTCAATGGCCACTAATTGAAACCTATTTTAGAGAAACTAGAAAGTTATAAGAAACCTATTTACAAGAAATTCAAAGTGCTTTCCTAAATCATGCGACTTGTGTGATGTAGGTTCGAATTAGAAACAAATAGATATTCAATTTACGAGCCACTGCAAACCCGCTGATCCAGATAGAAGAACGTTATCATTTTAACTTGTTGGTAGCTCAAGATTTCATATTTCAAACCTTTTTCATTCAACCTGTCTTCTTCTTCTTTTTTTTCTTCTTCTTGAAAGATTACTCGCGAGCATCGAGGGTAAAAAAGGGTGAAAAAAATCTTTCAAATAACTTAAGACCAGTCGCTATGTTATCAGTTTTATCAAAAATCATGGAGAAAGAAGTTGTAACCACCATATCCTTGAATATTTAGAAGGCTTAAACATCTTGGGCGATCATCAATATGTCTATCGGAAGAAATTATCAACAGGCGATCTTCCATCGTACGTCACCCATATTTGGTATAACGCATTAGAGAAACATGGAGAGTCAAGAACTGTTGTGCTTGTTATTCCTAAGGTATTTGATCGTGTGTGACATGAGGGTTTGCTGGTCAAACTTCGATGCTATGGCTTGTCGGATACTTTTTTTGTATGGCTCTTCGGCTTTCTGATGAAACGTTCTCTGCAAGTGACCGTCGATGGATATCTCTAGAACAGTTTTACCATCAACGCTGGTGTTCTCCAGGGATCCATATTGTCTCCAACACTATTTTTAGTGTATATGAACGATTTATTGGAAAAAACTAAGGATTCAGTTTATTGGTTTGCTGACGACAGAACACTTGTCTTCCACTCCACTTGTTTTTGGATTCCAGGATATCGGCTGTGGATGCACATCTTCAACGACAACAGAAGATTGCATATCATAATGAGGATCTAGAGGTGATTACGAATTGGGTTGAAAGTATCCAGATTCAATTCAATGTCAAGAAAATGCAGTCATTTTCTTCAGAAAAAATGTCCCCGAACCGGGTATAATAATGGGAAGATAGACAATTTTGCTTTCTGCTCCGATAAGTTTGTTGGGGGTTGAAATGGACACCAATATGTCAGTGGAATCACAAAGACAGTTTCTCAAAAGCTTGGAACACCGTTTCGAATCAGATAACTGTACACATCTCAGCAACTTTTGATGCTTCAT
>WOGO01004519.1:0-13205 GCA_015342085.1 Leptinotarsa defecta | reverse complement strand
GTGTCCTCTAAGGGACAATAGCCGGTTAGTTACCCTGTAATTATTCTGAGTCGATTCCTACTATATTGAAGTAGTTCTTCGGTTCTTTTCTCGGACGGTTCCCTAATGAAGGTTCTACTGTGTTTGTTGCCAGGTACTCTGTGTGCTTCTTATTGGTCTTATTGTCCTAATCTGGTTTCGTACCAATAATTTTGATACCCCCAGAGCTGGTTCAGGACCTATATATGAAGTTGATGATCCGAGTCTAGCGCATTCATCAGCTTTATCATTATCTGTGATTCCTGAATGCCCTGGCACCCAGTACACAGTTAATTTGTTCCTATTTGCAAGTTCATTCAGTTCTTCATGGCATTCCCAGACCAGTTTTGATGTCACCTTCGGGTTTGTCAGTGCTCTTGCTGTCTGTAAAAATATTTATCCGCTCATTTCTTTGAGGTCTCAATTATATAACATTGTACACTGCAAGATAGCATATACTTCCGCCTGAAAGACGGATGTGTATAGTCCTAGCGGATAGCGGTAGTATAGATTTCTATCCGCTCGGTATATTCCAGCTCCCGTTCCATGTTTGCTCTTCGATCCGTCTGTATACCAGGTGTTTTTTCCAAACATGTTTTCGGGATGACTAATGGTCTTCCACTCTTCACTCTTCCAGTATGTTAGTTACGTACATGGTATAAATAAGAAAGTAATTGTAGCCCATTGTTAGCACTCATAAATAATTATAGGTAAAGATAAGGTATCGGACAGGTAGTAAATATCACTAAGATAATAACAAAATACTGAATGTCATTTATTTGACGTAAATTATTTTTCTCTCAATAATATACACCACTGCATTATATTTAATGTTTATTGATCTACTATTTCTATGTTACAATATATAAATTTCTTTATTCTTGTTTGGAAAATTACTTTTTATTCATTTCCTGTAATTTCATTAAGGTTTTTTTCAGTTTTATGTGGTCCACCTGGTTCTGGTAAGACTATGACATTGTTTTCTGCTTTGAGAGCACTTCCAGACATGGAAGTAGTGGGATTGAATTTTTCATCTGCGACTACACCAGAATTATTATTGAAAACCTTTGATCATTACTGTGAATACAGAAAGACGCCCAACGGAGTTGTTTTGGCTCCTATCCAGGTACCGTATGTGAACCTGAGTTGATTACTTTATTCTTATTCATATTATTTCAGTTGGGTAAATGGTTGGTGTTGTTCTGTGATGAGATTAACTTACCAGATATGGACAACTACGGAACTCAAAGAGTCATTATGTTCCTGCGTCAAATAGTCGAACAGAAAGGTTTTTATAGGGCTTCAGACCAATCTTGGGTAGCCTTGGAACGCATACAGTTTGTGGGAGCTTGTAATCCTCCAACGGATCCTGGCAGAAAACCCTTATCTCACAGATTTTTGAGACACGTCCCTGTTATTTATGTGGATTATCCAGGAGAAACTTCTTTGAAGCAGATTTATGGTACTTTCACCAGGGCCATGTTGCGTTTGGCTCCTGGACTAAAAGGTTATGCTGAGCCATTGACGAATGCCATGGTAGAATTTTATCTTGCATCTCAGGATAGATTCACTCAAGATATGCAGCCTCACTATGTATATTCACCTCGAGAAATGACCAGATGGGTTAGGGGAATATGTGAGGCTATTAGGTAAACTAATAATTTTATTCTTTTACAAGGTGTTTGTTAATTATTAAGCTTTCGAGTGGAGCAATCAATTCAACATGAGTATTTACTGTATTTCAGGCCCTTGGATAATCTTGCAGTTGAAGGTTTGGTTCGGCTGTGGGCACACGAAGCCTTAAGGCTGTTCCAGGACAGACTTGTCGAAGATGTCGAGCGGCGTTGGACCAATGAAAACATTGATGCTGTTGCATTGAAACATTTTCCTTCGGCAAATTGTGAGAAAGCATTGGAAAGGCCCATTCTTTATAGCAACTGGCTTTCAAAAGATTATATGCCAGTGGAAAGAGAGCAACTTAGGGAATATGTCAAGGCCAGATTGAAGGTGTTTTACGAAGAAGAGTTGGATGTGCCTCTCGTTTTGTTTGATGAAGTACTCGATCACGTCCTTAGAATTGATAGAATTTTTAGGCAACCCCAAGGTCATCTGCTTCTGATTGGTGTCTCTGGTGCAGGAAAAACAACTCTGTCCAGATTTGTAGCATGGATGAATGGTCTTTCCATTTTCCAAATCAAAGTTCATAACAAATATACTGCAGAAGATTTTGACGAGGATTTACGATCAGTTTTGAGGAGAAGTGGTTGTAAAGATGAAAAGATTGCCTTCATTTTGGATGAATCAAATATGTTGGACTCTAGCTTTTTAGAAAGGATGAACACATTGCTGGCTAATGGTGAAGTTCCTGGTTTGTTTGAGGGAGATGAATATACCACTTTGATGACTCAGTGCAAAGAAGGTGCTCAAAGAGAAGGTAGACAGTAATATTACTTTTGAAGAAAATTATATAAAAATATGTAATTTTCCAATTTCAGGTTTAATGTTAGATTCAAATGATGAACTTTACAAATGGTTCACCCAACAAGTAATGCGTAATTTGCATGTTGTCTTCACTATGAATCCATCAACGGATGGACTGAAAGATAGAGCTGCTACATCACCAGCTCTCTTCAATAGGTGTGTTTTAAATTGGTTTGGAGATTGGTCTGATGGGGCTTTATTCCAGGTAAAATTCTGTTAGCAAACTATGGTTCAAAAACTTAATTGAATTGATTTCAGGTGGGGAAAGAGTTTACCAACCGTCTGGATTTGGATAAACCACACTGGAAATGTCCAGATTTCTTTCCGGCAGCTTGTACACTTATACCTACAACTCCTAATCACAGGGAAGCTGTCATAAATGCATGTGTTTATGTCCATCAAACACTTCACAAGGCAAACAGTCGATTAGTGAAGAGGGGAAGCCGTACTATGGCAATCACACCTCGTCACTATCTCGATTTCATACATCATTTCGTAAAACTCCATAATGAGAAACGCTCAGACCTGGAAGAACAACAACTTCATCTGAATGTTGGTTTGAGTAAAATTGCAGAAACTGTTGAACAAGTAAGTACCTTTTTTTTAAATGTATTGTAAAAATGTTGGCCAAGGTAGAAGCTGAGTTGAGATTAGCTATTATGGTTGTGCAATCAATATATGAATTATTTTCATAGGTGGAGGAGATGCAAAAAAGTTTGGCAGTTAAATCCCAAGAGCTACAAGCCAAAAATGAAGCAGCAAATGCAAAACTCAAACAGATGGTGAAAGACCAACAAGAAGCTGAAAAAAAAAAAGTTCAGAGTCAGGAAATTCAACAACAGCTGGCGGAGCAAACTGTTCATATAGAACAAAAACGTTCTGAAGTAATGGCTGATCTGGAACAAGTAGAACCTGCTGTGATTGACGCTCAAACTGGTGAGTTCATCAATATTGTGGCCACCAAGATTCCTTCTAACTTCTTTAATTGAATATTAGCTGTTCGGTCTATTAAGAAGCAGCATCTAGTCGAAGTTCGCTCCATGGCTAATCCTCCGCACAGCGTGAAAATGGCGCTAGAGTCAGTTTGTTTATTGCTCCATGAGAATGCCAATGAATGGCGTTCAATAAGATCTGTTATCATGCGAGAAAACTTCATAGCAACTATAGTTAACTTCAGCGTCGAACATTTAAAGTAAGGCTGCAGAAAGCCTTGTAATGTGTTTTTCAATTTTGGCTGATACACGCTGGTGCATGACCCTATTTTATTTTCTCCTCTGTATTTTTCTTAAAAACCTCATGATGTCTCAATTTCTCATTTCAAAACAGTAGACTTCAAGAACAAATCATTTGTATCTAATATCTAGTTTTCTTTTTAGGACATTGGAATGAACCTGTGTGTTTCTCTTTATTATTGAATCAACCGTAGAACTCATTTAAATCAACAATACTCACAACATTACATGTAATATTATTATTATTTTCAAACAGAACTATTTCATTTTTACTAATCTTAATTTTTTTATATATTGACTATTATATTTTCCAACTGTGATTTTAATTTTGCTTTTCTCTCACTTATACAGCTGTTAAGTCAATCAAAAAACAACAATTGGTTGAAATTCGTACCATGTCCAATCCTCCAGCAGTTGTCAAATTGGCTTTAGAATCCATTTGCTTGTTACTCGGTGAGAATGCTAGTGACTGGAAATCGATCCGTGCTGTGATAATGCGTGATAACTTCATCAACACTGTTGTCAACAATTTCAATACTGAAGATATTAGGTATGCATGCTTGTTTTTTTTTTTGTTTATTTATATTTTACTGCATGTATGCTTAGTTTCCAGCAGAAAAACAAATTTTTTGAATGTTTTTTGGCTGTTGCATTGAAATATATTAGCTAGTAGGATCAGTGAAGTTAGCCATTCAATTTCCTTTTCTCAAGTCTAAATCCTAATTGACTCTATTTATAGTTGTACTTGGGCTTGTTTGCCTTTACTATTAAGTACCTGTACATTTAATACATAAATAGATGGACCCAGATCCCAAAAAACCAGGCATTCGTGATTTAATATCAGGCGTTTATCATATTCCAATTATAATAACTATCAGTTTTTCTACCTTACTATTTTACATATCGATAGATATCTAAAGGTGATTGTTATGTTGTTTTGTTGTTTTGTAAACGACTTTGTCAATGAAAATTATGCTCCTCAGACAATAAAGTATATTTTGATTTGATATCCGAGATAAATAAGGGTTCCACAGCAGTTTGTTGCAAAGCCAAGCTTGGCATTGACCGCCAAAGAGTATTTGCTTTATATCTTTCTCTACAACTTCCACTGCAACTATAGTACAATTCCATAATAGTAGGCACTAAATTCTCATAAATATGATTGCATTTAAAAGAGAACATTGTTGTCAAGGTTGTGATTCTATATATTTTATCATCATTTCACCACATCTGCCTATTATGATTTCTGTACGCCAATGCAAGAGGCAGATTAAGGCAAAAACTGTCTATTAATCTGTTTTAAAATCTGTTTTTCGGTTAATCAACTGTCGTCCCCATACCAACGACAACTTTCAGTAGTTCAGAAACTTGTGCGAGCTAAGGACTAACGAGGTCTTACCTTTTAACGTGTGATTCCTAACACGATTGCAGAATCATCCCAGCTTCAACCAGATAAATTCTCTCGAGAAAAATATCTGGTCGAGGCGGGAATCGAACCCACAGCCTTCCGATTGTGAGTCGGGCGCACTATCGCCGCGTACAATTCCACTTATATAAAACTTCACAGTAATTTTCCAGAATTTATAATATTCTTGATTTATGATCAGTAAGCGATTTCACCAATTTGAGTTTCTCTCCATACAAAAATCATTATTCGCAACGAAGGAACTTCATGTTTCATAGTGATTTTGTTCCCTATATCCTCTGAGACGGTGGGCCTAAATAGGTTGTTATTGCCAAGTATCAACTTTCCGGCAACCTTCAGTCGACTCGAGCAGTTTTCTGAAATTAACATCAGTTCCAACTGACAACGGCAATTAATTAACTTTTAGCCGAAGTAATTTCCAGTAAACTTCAATCATTCAACTTCGAGGCGACGATTTCCCTTTGTGCTGCCGAAACAATATTAGAACTACGTATCAATGTATTCAAGAGTTCTGACAGCAGGAAGTTGTGTTCTAACGACTTATTATGCCAGTAACTTGCGATTCGGAGTCAAGTCTTGGAAATAGCGCTCACTCAGGTAATGGCAGTAATCAGAATACTCGTACTATGAATCGTATGAAACTGAAACTCTGCATATTTTTCCAGTGTTAAAGGGCGGATGAAAGACATACTGAACTCAAATATTGAACGAGAGTCTTTCTTTGTTTTTATGGACCTTTTCTCCATACAGTAATAGTAACGGTGAACTCCGATGATACTGCGTAGAAACAATATATTTTCCTCAAAGGAAAACATTCTGTTCATCAGTAAATAGTCGTATATCAGGTCTGTTCTAAAAATAAGGTGATGAATGTTCGAATTTCGCGAGCAATGTACATTTTATTGGTGATTTTTTTTTGTTGGTGCACTTGTCTTTAAAATATGTTTATTAATAGGAGATGAAACTTAAAAATTAAAAGATACTATGTCAAGTTCTTTACGACGTTTCGATTTTTAGTATCCACAATCGTCTTCGGGTGATGACTGGACTCAATCCTCCGAGAGATAACTATTTATAGGTCATTCGAGAGCTTCCACCTATCCCCTCTTACCTTTCTCCGCTTCATCAGTTTTACCGGGAGCTGATGATTTCAGCTTGAGACCACATGGTGTTATGTTAATGAGTTCAAACATGCTCTGCTATTCCTGATTTGCTGGTTTCTCCTCACTGTGTATGTTTCTTGAGCTCGGCAATGCGAACTTTCAATGACCTCTTAGTTTCATCGATGTACGATTCTCCGCACTCGCAGGGTATCCGGTAAATGCAATTCTTGGAATCGCAGTCCGCGTTTGGTGGCCTGGTTTTCGTGAGGCTACTACGAATAGTTTTCCCGGATCTGAAACAGATTCTGATATTATACTTGGACGAAATTTTTCTTATTCTTTCCGGCAATCCTCTGATGTAGGGAAGTACAAGTACTGGTTGTGGCGGCTTCTCTTCATTCTGAGGCTCTTGCTGTGTTCTAGCCAAAATCTGTTGCACCATCACTTTGGAGTAACCATTCCGTGAAAGGACATTATTGATTATGCCTAGTTCCTTCTCAAACATGACCTTCACCGTCATAAAAATGTTTACAAGTGGTACAAGAAGGTCGAGGAGATGTGAATGACGACGCTCGCCCTGGATATCAACAACCGATGAAAATGTTGAGAAAGTGGAAAAAGTTGTTGGGGAGAATTGTCGAATCACTATCAGATAAGTTGCTGAGGATTTCGAAATATAGGTTGATTCGTGCCATGCAATTTTTTCCAGAATTTTGGGCATGAAGCGTGTGGTAGCAAAGTTCTTCTAAAATTGCAAAATTTTCATAAAAAAAAAACAACCGTTGCATTAGCATCGCTCAGGAATTATTGAATGATGTTAACAGTGGGTTAGATTTGCTTAAGAAGGTCTTGACTGATCACATTGAGCAAATTGAATAACCTAACCTAACCTAACCTATAAAAGAAGAACAATATATGGTATATTGTTCTTCTTTTATAGGTCAACAGAAAAATTTGCTATGGTATATGCTCACGATACCATATTGAATTGTTACTTTCAAATTCATTTCAAAATTGGAATTATGCGGCCTCTCCCATCGATGCGACACGAGTGATGAAGAAAGGTTGCTATTGTGTTGGTTTTGTTTCACACGGAGAATCCCCTTGAAGATTAGGATCACATTTTCGTTTTCTGTTTTCTTTACCTTTGTCAATTGTTTTTCATAGGTACTAAGATTGGGTTAGGCCCAAAGTGAGTGGGGCTATTCGACCCTCCACCGCAACCCGCAAGGGTTTATTGTGACTGACATCTGTTCACACTCGACCCAATAAACCCAGCTCCCTAAAAAAGCCGATTAGTTTGTATGGTGAGTGGTCTTTCAGGTCAGATGGTAAAAGTATGGCTCTTCTGAACTCTAAAAATCTGATTCGGTACCCAGCCGAGCAGGCACAAAATATGTGCTCTGCTGTTTCATCATTTTCCAAACAGAGGCGACACACACAGTCTTCCGACAGTCTTAGTCTCTGCATATGATGATTCAAATGACAGTGACCTGTAAGAAGGCCTGTTAGGCAGTTGTTCAGCAACTGTTTGGTATCAAGCTCCGAAGGGAGAATAAACGCCAATCCTAGAATATTCTGCCAGAAGTCCATAAATCTTCTTGCCATTCAGGTGTTCAATCTTTGTTTGGCAAAGCGATGCCAATAACAAGTTCTGGTCCGATGAAGCTGTTTGCAGCACCCTTCTTTGCAAATGATTCAGTAGCCTCATTTTTCATAGGTACTTGCAAAGGTGGAGTTTCACGATATTGTTATTGACAGATTAACCTATGTGAACTTGAAATATAAATCAGACTGTTGGATTTATTGAAAGAATTTCGAAAATTCATCAATGAATTCGTTGAGAAATAGATCGTTGAATTTTAAGTATTTTAGCATAGAACGAGTAGCAGGTGACGTCATGGGACCTGGTCGCCATCGTCGCAATAAAATATTCGTAAGAATATTTTTCGTAAGAATATTTTTCAGTTTTAGCCATCGTAATAAATAAAATACGACATGGGCAGAGCAAGAAACTGTAAAGCTTGAACTAGGTACTGAGCGAATATAAACATCGTCATCTATGTCAGATGACATCAAACGCCGGACTAAAGTTATATAGTTGCGCCTATAACTTCAACTACCCATAACTTTTCCAATTATAGAGATTTTTCGATAATTCGTTAACAGTTTCTTTCTTCTCCACCAAAATTTTCATAATATATCTGTATTGAAAACTTCTCCATTACAAAACTCTTCATTACTATTATTGTCACCTATTTTTCACATACGCTACCACTAATTTTACACAACGAAAGGTCTGCGTTGGAAGTACGCCTCAAACGATAATATTTTCAGAGGGATTGTATCGACAAATTTCACCCCTGCAGCTTCATATCAACCCTAATATCACGTTATGTTCACAAAATATTTCGTAACGTGAGAGTACGTTATAAAAACACATCAATTCCAGTACATCCATCCATATAGTTATTATGTTTTTCAAGACTGCATAAAATATTTAATATTCATCATTTAACCGTTTGTCATAACAATATGGTGAATTAACGTAGGCGGAGTTGATATAATATTGTATCTCATCGATTAATCAGGTTAGGAGACTATTAGGAACCAGGATCGTTGTAAATCAATTTTATCAACAATATCCCATTTCCAGTGAATTCATTTGATGTCAAAATCACGTGGAATATCGAAGAATATATTTTTATAAAATTTATTGTAGTACATCCCTGAAAAAAAAATTCGGGAAGTAGGTTAGGTTAGGTCCAAAATGAGTGGGTTTATTCGATCCTCCACCGCAACCCGTAAGGGTTTATTGTGGCTCACATCTATTCACACTCGACCAAATGGACCCAGCTTCTCAACGAAGCCGATTAGTTTGTATGGTGAGTGGCTTTCAAGTCAGATGTTAAGTGTACGGCTCTGCCGAACTATAAAAACCTGATTCGGTCCCCAGCATATGATGATCCAAGTGACAGTAACATGTAAGAAGGCCTCTTAGACATCGTAGTTCATCCCCATTGTAGTCCAACAATCTTTTAGTATCAAGCTTCAAAGGGTGAATAAACGCCTTAGAAGATTCTGCCAAAAGTCCATAAATCTTTCAGCCATCTAGGTGTTCTGGGTTCTGGCCCTATGAAGCTGCTTGCAGTACACTCCTTTGCAAGGGAGTCAGCAGCCTTATTGGCTTTCAGGCCAGTATGGTCAGGAATCCATACCAGTCTTCCTCTCAAGGAGACTCGTTTTTGGCAATTTGCTACCAGTTCAGACGTTGCTCGGTAGGAGCCAAGACCTTCCAACGCCGCTTCACTGTTGGGAAGTAGGTACTTCTCTGATGCTTTTTTCTTGAGAGAATAGTATTTTTCTGGCATAGTCTTGGAAGAATCACATCATTCACATGGTTTTTGTTAGCAATTATCGCAATAAGCTATGTTAGGCAGCGGCGTTAGTGAGTCTGAAAAAGGGCTATATAAAATTTGCAATGCAGCAACTGCTGCTATTCAAAAGAGAAAATGTTAGTTATAGAGTAACAAATTCATTAGGGAAGCAAATAATGACACATATACATTTCTAAAATTAATTTAAACAAAATATCACGATTGCAGGATATAGAACTATCAAGTTTATTTGTTTTATTTTCAAATAGCAACAATTATTGGATCAGCAGATATGTATAGACGGGAACCAACAAATGTGTCAAATGATCTAATAAACGATAAGGAAGATATGCTGCTTATGAAACAAAAAACGTATTGGGAAAACTTTTTTGTAATTGAGCAAGAAAACCTGCTGTTATAAAGGCAATATTTATCTTTTTCCTTAGAAAATTGTTTCTTCAAGAAAAAATTGATCCAGCAATCCAACCAATCTTTGTTCAGAAAAATTATTGGGTCAATAAACTAGTTAACTGGCAATATTTATATTTACAGCCATCCAATCCTCCACATAACACATTTTTCAGAAATTACAAATTATAATAATGTTAGATTCAGCCTGTCGGTATCCACAGTTTTGGAAATTTCGGACTGAGAATCGCAGAATTTTCAAGATTTACCCAATCTTGAAAATCACCAAAGTCATAGCATTATTTGAACTTCAGCGACGTTATTTGCTGATAATGGTAGAAACAAATTTAAAAAGACAATTCACTTACAAACAAGATCAAAATTGCCAAGATCATTAAAAAATTATCAGATGAAATGGAAACTTAACCTTCTTATTCTGTCTTGAACAAAAGGCATTGAAACAAAATGAATACCTTCAATATTAGCAATTGCTTGAATTTTCATATTAATGTTACTATGAATAAGAAATGGAGTGTTTCTTACGGCTCGTCCTAGAATTTTGTCTACTCGTCCAAAAAATAGTTTTTTGCGTAATTGTTAACCAAATAACGATCAATTCAATTCCAAACGTTAGCAAAAAACAATTATTTTCTTCAGATATTTTCTTCTGTTATCTAACAAAATTTTCTAGAAGTATGATGTATGATATGAAAACAACGATCACGAAAATATTACATTTTTACATAATATAGTCAACAGCCCCATTATATTTCGAAATCGAAACAACTTTCTATGATTTCAAAGTATTCATTCCAATAAATGGTAAAAAATGATAGTTTTCAAGAATATTAAATGGTAAAAGTGAGTGTCGGTCGGTCGGTAGCCAGGCGATTCGACGTGTGTGCATTGTTCACTCAGTCAATCGGCCGATGTGTGAGTCGATGGTTCAAGCCCCAGGCTGAACGCTCGAATTTCACTTGCTATCGTCCAACCAGTGTTAGGAATAAAAGGTAACGGAAAAAGCATATTTTAAATATATTTTCTGATTGACTCGGCCGATACTTGATGAAAATCCATAGTAATTTCACAAACTACTCCGGAAACCACTTGATCTTCACAAACTTCATTTCCAGAAATATCACGACATGTTTTGCTACTACAGTGGCTTTTTCCTAATGAATAACATACTGGAAACTATTTCTTTACTCTTACTTTCAAATACACTACGTAATCACCAGTAGGAACTATCTGCTCAGGTACATATCCAATCATAATCATCTGGAGCATCTACTCATCGTTGATATATCACATATCGCAACGGCTCAGGCAGCGTGAAGTTGCTTTCGGGCTAACGTTTCGTTGCTGTATCTCTGTTTCCGGTTTCTAAGGTGCAGAAATTATTTGTAACACAGTCAGCAGGGTCTTTCTAACATCAGTCCACAGGGAAATAGCATGGCAACTACAGTTGTTAAGAGGCCCACTAGCAACTTCAAAATCGATTTCTGCAACATCAGAGGACTCAACTCATATATAAACTCAGTGCACCAACATCTGCAATCAAATGGTCCTCATATTCTTACACTCAAAGAAACCAAAATCAGTGCTTCAACAAACCCCGTCAATTTTCTATATGATTTCCGGCTATGATTTCCACTGCCGATTCAGACGTAACTTTGGAATATCTCTTTTTATCGGAAGCGGTCTCTCCTGTCAACGAGAGGTAATGTTGGAAACTTTGATGTTATGTGGTTCAAAATAGTACCACAGAAGATCATCAGATTCACCTAGCGATACAAAATATAAGGAATTATTCCCTTCACTTACAAACACCATTGACTTTCTGCAAATAAATCATCCCAGTGCCGAAATTTCCATACTCGGTAACTTCAATGTCCACAATATCGAATGGTTCAAATTTTCAAATATCACCGAAAAGCAAAGTCGCGAAGTTGAGGCTTTTGCTATAAGCAGCGGACTTACTCAAATTATAACCAACCAGGATTCCTGACCGTATTGGAGAATATGTTAGTCTTCTGGATCTACACCTAACAACCAATCCAGAAATTTACACAGCCACCGAAAGGTCTCCAATGGGATCTTCTGACCAAAAACTGATTTCAGTGTTGAGTGAATTACGATGAATGTTGGGAAACAATTTATGCCGCGCGAAGTTTTGCATTACAGATCAGCTGAATGGGAGGATCTTCAAGACCATTTCCAAAAATTTTCCCGGCTAGTTTGTTTCAGCTCTAACGATCCATCAACTTGTGTCAACTGAAGTTACGGAAGTTATTCTATCATCCAGAGATGCATATATTCCTTTTTCAATGAAACGACCCTCTAACGGCAAACCTTGGTTCAACTGTCGCCTCCAAAAATCTCGCCTACCGGCAGTGGCGCAAAAATCGAAAACCGAAATAGGTTTGTTAATGCTCGCAACAGCTGTAAACTTGGGATAAATGAAAGCAAAGAACTTCACAATCGGAAAGTTAGGGATAAACTGGTTGCCAATCACAACGGGTCTAGATCCTTCTATTCGGTAGCTGAAGATATTAATCAGAACTTTACAAAATCCACAATTTCACCGCTAATACAAGCGGATGGTTCACTTGCAATAACAGCCATAGAAAAAACAAATCTACTAGCTGAACAACTTGCTTGCACAGTCGATTTTCTGGGAAAGGCACCACCCGCTATTCCCACTCTAGAATCTACATTGCAAAAAATTACTTTTCGACAGCGTCTAGTCAGGCGAATTTTGGAATAGCTTGATATCTATGATTTGAATTCTCGTGTTTTGAAAGAAATTACTGAGTTTATTGTGGTTCCACTCACATTCCTCATAAATTTGTGTTTCAGTACTGGAGTATTTCCGGAGTCATTGAAAATTGCCAGGATAATTGTCATTTAAAAAAAAGGAGACCCTTGATCCAAAACAATTATCGACCAATATCAATGATTCCGATTATTGGGAAAGTTTTTGAAATCTTAAATAAAAATCGCTTGATAGTTTTCTTTGAAAAATACTCCCTTATACACAAATTCCAGTTCGGGTTCAAAAGAAATCGGAGTACACTTGATGCAGTTTACACTGTGGTAAAAATGTAGTCCAGAGTTTTGAAGAAGGTACTTATACTTCAATCACCTTAGTAGATCAGCA
>WOGO01004517.1:0-13206 GCA_015342085.1 Leptinotarsa defecta | reverse complement strand
ATAGGTAGTGGAAAAGTTGTCCACCGACTTCTATATCATGATACAGATCATATATCATAATAGAGAATTTGCGATGCTACTTCGCGGCCACAAAAAACTCAAAGGACTTGAGTCTGGAGTTCGAGGAGACCATTTAATTGCACGCTTTCGACCTATACAGCTATCTCGAAACCTGCTGTTTATTACTACGCAAATTTTGTGAGTAAGGTGGACGAGTACCATTTCGCTAAAACATACTTTTCTCTTGAATGTCGGCAGGATCATTCTATTTGATATCAGTATGAACTGAGGTGAAGGCATTCTGCAGTAAACAAAGGTGCACTCCAAACAGCAAGATGATCATTTGGGACCAATGAAGGACAACGCCAAAATCATTAGTAGGATTTTGACGGGTGTCCCAATTATGTCTCTGGGCAATGGAAATGTTACCATTCTGTCTTCCTAGGACTTTTCCAAGATGTCTTGCACTAGGATAAAACGGTAACTATTAGGAATGAGTAACTACGCATATTTTGTGGGTACCATTTTGCTTGAACACAATCAACTTTTCAATGCATGAAAGATCATTCTATTTGGTATTAGTATATAACTGAGTTGCTAGCATTCTGGAGTAAGCATTTGTAAACCCTAGATAGCACGATAATCATTTGAGACCAATGAGGGACAACGTCAAAATCCTTAGGAATGGGCGGGTGTCCCAATTGTATCTTTGGGCATTTTCTGACTTCCTTGGACTTCTCCAAGATGTCCGACACTAAGAGACAACGGGGACTGTTAGATTCTCCAAAACATCCTGTAACTACCTATCAAGAAAATGATTGTACGATTATTTGCTTCGGAGCATTGAATTCGATGGCTATTCTGAGTATACTACGGTGGATAAAGTGGAAAGCGTATAACAGAATGTCTGGGAATAGCTACTATATTCATTTGTTTCATGTTTTTTTTTCAATGTCTGAAGACCACGATCGATTTCCCGCTTCTAATTCGAAAAGAAGTATAGTATTTTGGCAGAACATTTCTTTTGTGGTTTGCTGAATATTGTTCTTTAGCACAATATAATATCTTTAAGACTTTTTCCACGCCAAAAAAAATACTGTCTCTCGAAGCGAGTTTCGCTAGCCAAGTTAGCATCATCAGGATATGTTATATGCATCTGGGCGCACCATCACCTTATATAAGGTCGTTATTCGATTTATTCCGAGTATAACCTTTTGTGAAATATTGACATTGCTTTAAATTGTTCTCGTCTTGTAGCTGTTATCGTTACGTGAGAGAATAAACAACGGGCTATTTGGAATGGGATCTTTGTCCCTGTTCTAATTCCACAGTTTTGAAGTAATAACTTCTTATGGGAGGAAAAACTGCTTGGGTACCTAACGCGTTACAGCGTCAGTCTGTCTGGCTTCCCTTTCTCTCACGCATATGTCAGCAGAAGGCAGGCTCCTCCTCTCTCGTCAGACAAACGCTCAGTGTTTAGTTACAGTATACAATGTGTGCGAGAAACATATACTGTTGACAGTATTATAAAAATATAAGCAGTAAGCACGTAATATTCTTTCATTATGTGATACGTGACTCAAAAATAACGATACTAATTTTGTGTGTGTACATTATTGGTATCATTATTCATTTCTACAAAAGTAACATTCCGGATGTGTTATTATAAGAAACATCGATTGAGGTTTAGATAGAATTTGATTTATATAAGAAGAATACTAGCACTTTCAAATATATCCGACAGATTCAACCATTGTCCACAAAAAAATGACGGGACTATATTTTCTTGTCAATAGTCTGATCACATTTTCTTTCAATAAGAGAAGTAATTATATGGAGAAAAACGTTATCAAAGAAATAACCAAAATTAATGGATATCTTTCAAACATAATAGATGAGTTGATAAGGAATCTAAGTCTTCGATTCTTCAAAAAGAGGAAGACTTAAAATTTATAATTTTTCCATGTGTACTGAAATACGTCAATGGATTTGTTCAAATTTTCTGAATATTGCATATGAAAATGACTTTCAAAACTGCTCGTACACTTCAACAAGCGATGAACATCCCGAAAGACCAGACGCTAGTGAAGGAGATTTTTTAAATAAGCTGTGAACATTGCGATGAAAACTATGTTGGTCAGACTAAGCGTACTATATTAACTCGCTACAAAGAAAATGTTTCACGTCGTAAATAAGTCTAGTATTACTTGACATGCATTAATCACAGAATAAATGAATAATCCTTGAAATTGTTGAGACCGGTACATGACAAAAGTGTTTCAAGATGCTTTCGAAAGTTAAGGAAACGAAAAATAAGAAAGGAGATCTATGAAGAATGACAGAGATTTCACTTCAAGTAGCCAGTTGAAAAAGATTGGGTACCTTTAAGGTCATCTAAAATCATTTTGTGGACTTTTTTGACACACGAAATTCCTTTTTATTAATTTTCTTCAAAGTAATAAAAATTGCTTCACTCAAAATGTTTTATCCTATGAACTGATAGCTGCAAGATTTACACATGTGTCTTTTGAAGTTCAGGGTTAACTAAAAATCATATGGTTTTAATACTAGTTCTCAAAACTACCTGTTTACCAATTATTAATTTCTATTAATTGGGGTCGGTAATGTGTATACATTGCACTGTAAATTAGTGTAGAGTACTAGTCCAACTGAGGAAACTACTATGTAGTGAAACGTGTTTTGAAAATAAAGTCTTCATTCTACATATAATTATCTTGTCTTATGAAAACTCAAATATACCGCACAAATGGAAATAATCTAGAGTCACCCCCGTCTTCAAATCTGGAAATCGAAATGAAATTAATAACTATCGTTCGATTTCTGTTAGTGATACTTTATTAAAAATTTTTGAAAAATCCCTCAAAAAACGACTTATTGAATTTTGTAATAGATATCATGTACTAACTAAACGACAATTCGGTTTCATCAACAATTCTAACACAGAAAATGCCATAATAGATTTTGTAGGACAAACAGTTGAAGCCTTGGATAAATCATCAAAGTGTCTAGTTGTATTCATTGATTTAGGAAAGGCTTTTCATACCGTCTTACATGAGATTCTATCGAACAAACTCTCTACATACAGAATTCGAGGCCATGCATTGGACTTGCGGGACTATTTGTCACAACGGACACAAAAAGTTAAAATCGGAGACCAACTCAGTGGGTCATTAAATATATCTATCGGTGTTCCACAGGGAACTGTTGTGGGCCTAATTCTGTTCCTTGTATACATTAACGCTATATCCCAAATACACAATTTCAATAGCCATATTATTTGTTAAGCTGATGACACAGCGCTAATATTCAGAGATGACAGTTGGCACAATATCTTCAATCGAGCTGAGGAAGACCTACAGAAATTAAAAATGTGGTTCAACAATAACCTACTGAGCATTGATATAAAAACGACAAAATTTATGTGCTTTTCATTAAACTCTGATGACCAACTTCCTATCAACAAATTCAGAATATACATGCCCACCTGCACTAAGAATATGACATGCAACTGCCCAAAAATCGAAAAAGCAACTTCCATAAAATATCTGGGCGTAGTTATTGACCAACATCTGAGGTGGGAAGAACACATTTCCCATTTTATAAAAAGAATGAGACTTCTCATGTTCAAATTCTACACTCTTGGGGAAATATTCTCTCGAAGAAATATATTAATTTTATATAAATCCCTGGCAGAATCTATTCTCAGGTATTGTATTGATGTATGAGGAGAAGCATTCAATAATACCATCAATTGCCTACAAACAACCCAAAACACCTTCAAATTGCATTTAAAAGAGCTATACGATTCCCAATGGAACAGCTTTACAGGGAAACTAAAATACTCAACATTAGATACTTATAAAGGTACCACTGTCTGATATGGATGTTCTTGAATATTCAGAAATTTAGTTTTATCGCTCACAAAACGACAAGATCAGTCGATAACTTGCATATCAAAATCCCGCTCTTTAAAAAAAATCATATATGAAGATTCGATTTCTTTTTCGGACCCAAACTAAAACTTCTTCCAACACACCTGAAAAAAAAAAATGGAAAAATTAGGTAAATTCAAACCGACCCTTAAGCAACACATTCAAGAGAACCCGATGCCATTAAAAATATTTTAAAAAACAAAATAATTGAAGACTCACCTCAAAGTCCTGCATCGCTGATCGCTACTCCTTCCTCTGCATTATCACCATCATTTTGATTATCAGTTTTTTATTATAATTTCTATGTTCTAAATTTATATTAGTCTTTGTATTTTTTGTTTACGCTTAGATTTTTATTCTCTACCACTGCTGTTGTATGCATATAAAAATGTTATTACAGAAGTTGAATACTTCTTCAAGTGGGGTGGAAAAAGCACACAACAGGTGACACATGCCCAGATGTATTCTACCCTATTCTGGAAGAAGAACAATTATTATTGTTTAATACGATACGTTGTATCGCATTGTAAATGAATACATTATTTTAGACTATATCAGCAGAAATCATACAAATTTACCTTTAATTTATCTTGATTTAATTCCGTTTTGTACACATCGTACGATTCCAATGTATTTTTTCTGAAGCTGAATTTCTGAAGCTGAATTGTAATTATTATCATGAATATTTTATCACAGAACTGATACGCAATGGCTACATTCAACACAAGCTCAATGTTTCGTCTCAACGAAATACATTTGTACGAATGCCGGAAAATGCTACGTTTAGCGGGGCACATGCCATATTGCCATTTTTCATCAGTTAATAGCAGACAGGGCAAACAGACTCTCGCTACGTGAGAATCTTGAGTGGCTTTGTTATGTTCTGTTATTGTCGGAAACCACGAGAATTTTACTCCTCAAGAACTGTTGGCATTACGTGAGAGCTGGCACTTAACGACGCTGTTTGTACGGTGAACGATATCCACCATCAGGATCAGACCTACAAAACTGATGAGTTAAACTCTTTGCTCCTGGGAGTCTAAAACACGATGAAAAAAATAAAAGTATAATTAGATAATCAAAAAAATATACTTTTTCATTGTCCATCCAAGTTATGAGTGATTTTTTGATGGTCTCTTTTTCGCAACACTGTTTTTGAAAGATCACGCGTGAAGCCTGTCTTGTGTCATTGTCAAACTTGTTCAGTTTAGTCTATATTTTAGGGGAGAGGAGGCTAATTGTACGCATCTAAGCAATATTTGTCATAAATCAAATGTTTTTAATCGGTAAAAACTTCAGATGTGTCATAGTCGTTCATTCATATGTTCTCTTCAACATAGCCGTCTCAAATTTTCTACAAAATGAAAGGGGTTGGTATAAAACAGATAAACTCGAGTTTTGTGGTTTGCGTACCATTACCCTTCATGGCGGTTAATGATAGGCATTTTGTCGGGCAATGATACGCAAATAAAAACTGTTTGAAAAAATCGTGTTTATTGAACATTTTTAGGAAAATATCATAAATAAAAAAAAACTTAATAAAAACGAAAACTTAAAACATATTTTGGATATTTACCAAAAACATTAAACTTATTTCAGAAACTAAATTAAAATTTGCCAATAAGGTCCATTTTTGCAAAGGATTTTTCACTGCAAAAGTCGCATTCATAGTTAGTGGCAGAGTCCTGCCTACTCCATTCAGCATGTACCCACTTCCCGCAGGTAACACATCTCTAGCAAATTTCCCCAACTTTTCCGAAATCTTGACATACATGTCATCCAGTCCATCTTCATAAACAAGATTTTTCTCGTCAATTTCGTGGTCCTCGGAAGTATCAGAATCTATGTTCATATTTCTTTTATTCATTTTTTTTTGCGTAATGGCACTTTTGCTTTGATAATTTTACCCTTTCCTTCTCGAGAAAAATTTATTTCATTCCTTCTTTGTTGCTTCTACTCCAGAATTAAATTCATTGGTGCAGCTGCTAATATTTCTGACTTTTCGTTGGTACATTTTCTAGTTTTTCCTTCTCCAGAATATGACGGCAATGGTGGAAGTTTTGCAATGCTGACTTCGTCTTTTGCTAAAGCATTTATCAGTTTAGAATTTCGTTTAGGACAGGATTGGGGTATAATTGGAACGTTGGAATTTGTGGAGTCCAAATCATCAGATACAGTAGGCAAATATTGACTAACAGCTTCAAAATCCTCTTTGGTGAATATATCTGGATTGAATGGGTGGGTTCCAGATGGGTTGAAACCTGATATAGCTTTTTCCATTGTCGCAATTTCAACGTAGATATTTTTAAATATTTCTGCTGAATCTGGGAAAGTTATTTTCTCTTGCTTGCCAGTTTTCAAAAAAATATCGCACTCCGTATTGAAAGCGCATTTGAATTGGTCGAAAAACGAATTATCTAGATGTTGTAAGCGGTGGGAGGTATGTGGCGGTATTGACAAAATGTCGATTCTTTTATCTTTGCAATAGTTCGGAATGGATATATGGCTATAATGATTGTTGAGCATCAGGAGAACATGGTTTGCTTCACTTGAATTTACATGCAATTTAAAATGCTGTAACCACTGAAGGAAACATTTTTCGTTGCTCCAGCCATTATCGGAAACTGCATAAATTGCCTCTACTGGTCCATTTTTCGTCCATTCGTTTCCGAGGAAATATTAGGAGGGGTAGAGTGAAGGTTCCAGAAGCACTCATTGCGCGTATGGCTGTTACTTTCTTTCCACGTTCCTAAGATATTTTTGATCCAAATTGTTTTACGCTCAGTTGGCTTCTGAACAGTTGAAATCCCAGTCTCGTCGACATTGAAGATTCTTCTTGGACCAGATTTAAATTTTTCTAAAAAAGATGCCAAATTGGAAAAGATATTTTAACGGATTCTTCATTGAAAGCAGTAATTCTATTAACACTTGTTCCTTCAGATTTTCTTAGGCTAATTTGGGGATTTCTCTCAAGAAATTATCGCAGCCAATCCTTACTTGCTTCTTGGCGAGTTTTATTAAAATCGTGTCGTATGCCGTTGTCGGTCGGTAGTAGGTAGCCAAGCGGTTTGGCGTGGGTACTTTGTTCACTCACTCGAATTGACTGCCGTGTTGGTCGGTGGTTCAAGCCCTAGTCTGAACGATCGATCTTCACTTGCTACCGTCCAACCCGTGTTAGGAATCACACGTTAAAAGGTAAGACCTCGTTGATCCTTAGCTCGCATAAGTTCCGACTTCCGAAGGTTGTCGTTCGTAGGGGTGCGACAGCTGGTTAACGGAAAAACAGATTTTAAACAGATTGGCTCCTGCATATTGAAAAGCGAGTTTTCGTAACTTTACCAGAGTCAATCCATAAAACAATTTAGCTAGTTTGAGAACGTGACTTGCCATTTGAGTTTCAATCTCAGCTGAGAAGATAGAGGGTCTTCCTAGTCTAGGACCAGATCTGTTGTTCTTTCTGCGCGCTCTCAGAGTTGCCACCTGAATGTAAAGTCTCCTCGGTCCAACCAGTGATATTTGTTTTTCTCACGTACTTGTTAGGCATCTGAAACAACAATATGCGCAGCTGAAACACATGTACTGATGGTTTCGGTATTATGCGGGTAATGGTACGCCAATGAAGGTAATCGTACGCAACCGCGTATCATTACCCGATTGACGCCATTTGTCATATGAGTTGTTTGAACAAATTATTGGTCGATATTGCCACGAAATGTATACGGCATTTGGTTCAGTAGGGGCCAGTTCATTCATGAAAAAAAATAGAGCAACTTTGAAATAAAAATGTAATACTTACCTTTACTTGAATCACGCACAAATGCTATAACAAAAATGCCGAAAACTAAAAATGGTTTATATCTAACGAATAAAAGCGTAGAACTGAAATGTACCGCAACAGAGTTATTGAAATACGTGTGTGCCACGAGTCTATCCAATTAGCACCGACATTCAATGATCGCTTGGTCATACAGTCATACTGTCATTGGCTATCGGCTGATAGCTAACTGAAAGGCAGCGAAAACACATTTTATCAAACTATTATAATTTAGAACGACATATTTTCGAACCTAAAATGGGATCCTCAGGACTAGCAAACAAAACAATAATGCCACGTGCGCGACTACTAGACTTCTCAAGAACTTATACAGTAATCTGAATCGATTTACCATGAATAGTCCTATCGTCAATAATTCTTGAAAACAAAATTCCTGCAATGCTCCTTACCAGCTCATAGAAACTTTCTATGTCGTTATTGAAATGTATCAACTTGGCATGGCAAATATCGATTTGGAAGTCAATCTCCGAAAAGCTGTGGTAATATTGGAAACCGAGATATAACACGTATAGAAATTCACTAGAAACCACGTATTAGCTCACGACTGATGGAATATAAAATGAAAAATGTTTGAGGTAGTGATTTCAAGTGAAAATGGAAATGGAAGCCTCTTCTTACCTGAATGAAATATTACCCCCTTTAAATCATAATATTCATCAATTTAAGAAAGAAATAAAATCACAGATGCTTACTGCTCTGTGCTAATTTAAAATTCAATGTATGGTAGGGTAATGAAATGGTTAAATTGACCAAAATAATGTTAAGAATATTAATAGTTATTAGCAACTATATATCTATAATGTTTTCTCTTCTCTATCATTGTTATGATAGTAAATAAGTATTTTTATAATTATTTTCTTACACTCACTGCATAATTTTTGGGAGGAGTGGAAGACAGCATTTGGCTAACCCTTTTCCTTTTATGTATAAATGTATTTTCCATGCATAATAAACGATATTATTATTAGTATTATTATTATGTCATATGAAGTTACAGTAAAACTCATTAATACAGTTTATTGTATGATTTCCACTATAAAGGCTTTTACAAAAACCACGACACGTGTTTCGTTATACAATAGCAGGTGTACCAGCAAATATCATATTTCATTCGCGACGTTTTGTTGCTTTCCGACAGTTATCGGTGGAATAACTTAGCAAGGTATACTTTATTGTCGAGAGAAAAAAATCTTTTTTGACAAAGCATAAAACGTATAATTGCTGCATCGAAAAACATTATAGATAAAGATTATAAGTATATACATCACAATAAATACACTATATATAGATAAAGATATATACTCTTATACATATACATTGATAATAATAATTATATCATTTATTCATGATTGAAAACAACGACAATACAAGTACACATTATATAAATGGGTGAATGAATAACTGGTAATCAAAAAGTAATAAACCATATTACATTTACAAGAAATATTGATTTTTTTTCTTCGATAATGTCACCAATTAAACTTCTAGGTGTTTTTTGGAAAGGATCTGATAGGCTTTTTTTAATAGAAAAGAACAGTTGATGCTGGTTTTTCTATACGAAAGAGAGTTGTATAGTTTTGGTGCAATATAAGAAAAAGATTTTTCTCCAAAAGATTTTGACATTAAATGTACAATATTAGTTTTATCTAGGTTCACAGTGAGTAGTTTGTGATCCAGCCAATTTTTGATCAATTCGAAGCCTATTTTGGCTTTTTTCTTGAGGGCGGTCCAATTCTCGTCCTGATACACAATATTTATGTCATCGGCGAAACCTAAAATGTCACCACTTCTTTCGAGGGAGAATAATCCATTGAAATATATATTAAAGAGTATGAAACTCAGAACAGTGCCTTGAGGAACACCATATTCGATCACTTCCTGCATAAAAACAAATACTAACTTCAGTCGTTAATCCCAAAACCTAACGAAAAATATATCTGTGGAAATATCTCCCTACATCTGGTTTTCGCTCTCGCCCCCCTACGAACCACAACCCTTGAAAGTTGAAACTTGTCCTAGCTAGAGATTATCGAGGTCTTACCTTTCAACGTGCGATTTATAGCACGATGCGATTTCTAGTGCGTAAATAAATGAGGAAATGCTTTGTGTTTAGGAATAAAATGAAATGTATGAATAAAAACTCTAAGATGTTAACAAAAAGAAATTAAACTTCACATTATAACACCTTGTCAAAAAAACAAATGGCTGAACATATATATTTCACAATTAATAAAATGAAATTCTTGGTCTGAACATTTAAAACGTCTTTCCATTAAAATATTCTTCAACACAATACAAAAGGACCTAACTGAAAATACTTCCTAAAACTTCTTTCTGAATTGTGTCTCCAGATTTGATGTTTTATATTCAGGTAGTCGATTGAACATCTTCCTTTCATTATACAGGGTGACAACGAAAATATTGTACGTGGCGTCTCTCCGTTGTTCGTGATACTAAATATTCGAAATTCGGAACAGAGATATTGGTTGCTGAAGTCGATGTTTCTAATACTAAAAAAATTTCCGGTTCAACTGGAAAAATCGGATAATCTCTTAGTAGCCAGTAGTAATATCATGTGTAGAAATAGCTCCATATCTTAATAAATATGTATTCTACTGATCGATTGAGAATTTTGTACTCCATAGATTGATGTCATTAAGCGATTTTCGACAATTTTTTATGAATTCAAATCGAAGCAAAGCGCTGCCGAAACAGCTCGAAAAATTAACCAGGTATTTGGCACTTTTCGACGTTGGCTTGCGAAATTTCGTTCCGATGATTTTAGTTTCGGAGGTGAGCTCTAAAGTGGTCGACCTAAAGGAATCGAGAATGGAGTAATAAAGACTGAGCCATCATAAGACTGACCCATCATAAACATTGAGTCGAATGGTGGAAGAGCTGGGTGTCAGCCCCTCTGCGGTTTTTGATGGTTTAAAACGTATTGTAAAGGTCAAAAACTCGAAAAGTGTGTGCTCCACGATTTGAACGATCGACAAAAGTTGTCGCGTTCCAAGGTCTGATTTTTTGCTTCTGCGCAACTATAACGATCCTTTTTTAGATCGGATCGTCACGTGATGAAAAGTGGATCTCCTACGATAAAAAGAGATATTCAAAACAGTAGTTGGACACCAAGCCATCCAGGCACTTTCCACTGAACGTTGTCAATTCATCGGACACCTGAACAAAATGAATCTCAATAGAGAAGAGCTGTAGGAAATCAAAATAGGCTTATACTGCACTGTTTGGAACCTTTGGTGTAGTAATGAATATTATCCCAACACCAAAACTTTATTTTCAACACCTCGATACGTTTTTTATCGACGTTTTTTGGGTAATTGTTACCTTCAAATTGTTACCTTCAAAGGAGTTTTTTCTTTGACATCTGTCGAAGAAGTAATGAAATAAGCTATCAAAAAAGGAATAACTGCGAATATATTAGAATTTTTTATCTATTTCTGAAGACGGAGACAGATTTTGGCCTCCGAAACGTAAAAGATTGTGGAAGGTAACAATTACCCAAAAAAGGTAGATAAAAAACTGATTTTTTTCCTCTACAAAAAATGACTTTCGTTGAATAATCGATACGTGTTTCAAACACCAAGTGATCTTCAACAGCAAGTTTAATCCTCCTCTTGAAGATGATACTTTTGAAGTTTTCTAGATATGAGAATGTGAGATAGTGGATTATGGAAATGAAACAAATTTTTGACAGCCTGAATTATGTCCAGAAACATTCAATATGGGATTTGTTCAAACCATTATACAGGATACTAACTACATCCTCTAGCCAGGAAATGCTCAGATCCTCATAGGTAACTTTTAGCCATCCAGGACAAAATGTGAAGCTCTAGAATAGTACTTGTGAAGCTTCTTCTGGGGTATTCTTTGCTATAATGCATACTGAATCGATTTCAGTTGATTGGTCGATATTGAAGCTATCGGATATTTGAGGAGCCAGTTTTCTACCTTGATGGCCACAGCAAATTTTCCATATGGGATCTGCACTTGAAGATATTTTGGATTCAGCTGTGCATGCATTTTTCGCTTCTAGTTTGGGCGATTCATCGTTTTAGCATAAGCGTTTGCTGACCTGCTGCGATAAACTTTTTTTTTCTCCGACTACAGATCTTGCTTCTGCTATTCGAAACATTTTGTACAAGGCAGATCATTAAGATGTTACGTCTCTTGAGGAAGCATCTGTTTTACTTTCTGGCCACACCAGCAAGCATCCTACATTTGTTAATAATAATAATAATAATCTTTATTGAAATAGGAAACCTAATATACATATCTGTGAGTGTAATAATAACACAAGCACAATTAAATATAAAAAAAATGTATGTGAAAATTTCAAATTTAAACAATTCGAGATTTAAACTAGCATGTAGCCAGACAGTGAATATTACATATAAAGATTACAGTATCATATGTTAAGTAACATTTAAATAAATAATGATATATAGGTACATATTACCATAAAATAATTATTTAAACAGTGATATTTGGTTTCATTAGAGATACAAATACCCTAGTGAACAATTGAAAACAATTAAAAACAATAAATGAAAAAACAATGAATGTCCCTAATAATTCCACATATCTATACAATTTGTATTCTATTACTTTTTTTAAATTCTTTAAGTGCCCTTTTAAAATCTTTTAAAAAGGATATTTTTTATTTCTTCAGGTAATTCATTGAACTCGTGGAAGCCCTTAAAAATCAACGAATTCATGGTACTTCCGACTGCCGGTCTGTTTATATGTATATTATTGAAATCTCTTGTATTATAATTATGAACGTTTTTATTGAATTTGATGTAATCTTTAAAATATTCGGGTGCCATTCCATTTACAATTTTGTATACTACAGTCATTGTAAAATAGTAGAGTCTACTCTCAACTGATAACCAATTCAAACAATCAAGCATACTTTTTATAGGAGTACGGCGATTTGTTTTCAAGATTACTCTCATCCCTCGATTTTGTAGTTTTTGTAGCATATTTAATTTATTGAGGTTAGATAAAAATAATAATGACGCACAATAATTAAAGTGTGGTTGAATAATAGTATTGTAAACTGTTACTTTGGACTGCATTGACAAATTTTGTGCTATTCTACTAAAAAAATATAGATTTTTTCGATATTTTCTCATGTATATATTCAAAGTGATTGTCAAAATTTAAAGAATCATCCAGTTGAAAACCAAGGTATTTGACTGTTGACACAACTTCAATTTTTTCGTTATTGATATTGAGGTTCATACCATTGATATCTAGAGAACTATATTTATATTTTGTGGTGAATATCATTGCTTTTGTTTTTGTTACGTTTAACTTCAATTTGTTAGTGCATGAATACTCATTTACCGCTCCTAAAATCCTATCCATTTTATGAATAGCTCTATCTAAATTCGTATT
>WOGO01004516.1:0-13206 GCA_015342085.1 Leptinotarsa defecta | reverse complement strand
ACGAAGGAACTTATGCGCGTCTTGATGCGCATGACCCATGAATCAAGGGGCAAAACTCTGAATCTGACTTTTTAAGGAGACTGTGTTCACTGCTCTATCAGATGAATCTTCTGACCACAATTCCTTGATAACTTCTGCGAAATTTTTGATTGAAACACCCTCCGTATTAGAAATATTAGTATTGATATCTTTCATGTACTCATCCTTTTCCAAATATTCCAGTAATCATCTCGTATTTGATACACATTGGATTGCACTGTTCATGAAACAGGTGATGCCAATATTTTTCAACCCATTAAGCCCAAGGATTTTGACTGAGGAATGTATCAGAATTGTATTGTAGCTGTTGGTGATATGTTCGCCAACGCTGTTTTCATTCCAGTAATCACGGATGTAATGATTCTTCCCATTATTGGACAAACGGAATGAAGAATTTGAGGTCAAATTTCTTGAAATTGAATCAGCAATGCTCATGGTGATTTTTTCGAATTTGTGAAAGAAAGATAATTCTAGAACTTGTTTATTTTCCTTTGCATCTTCTGAAACAATTGGGCAATGATCAATCTGCTGACTCCATTTTGCGTTGTTCATAGGAAATTTTGATTTGATTTGTGGGTTCAGGAATTGATTCAATGGATATGTATGAAGTTACGCAGCAAACCAATACGACGCTTGAATCCGACTTTGTCCACAATCGCGTGGCAGACACTTCGCCTTCAATGTGTACATAGAAACTTGGATCAATTGTCAGAATTATTTCAGCTTTTGCTTCCGCGTCATTTGTCTTTGAAACACATTGTTGCATTTCCTCCAAATTAAAGTGATTTTCCACAGCGAAGACCTATTCCACATAATTTCTCTGGCTTTTGCGTTTGGGAATACTTGATATCATGTAGATGAACTTATTCACTATTTTCTACTATTTCTACTACCATTTTACAATAAAATTCGGATTAACTTTATGCTGGGACTAAGACATTTGAAGACCGGGAGATGGTGGAAGATTTAGGTAAGTCATTTCTTACAGTACGGCGCTTTTAGGGAGGTTCATATACGTAATGTGTGAACGGAAAATGAAGTTCTTATTGGTGGTGCGCGGGAAACAATTGCAGAACAATTAGTTGAAACTACTTGAAAATCAGAAGGTGTCAGACAATATCTTTCATAAATTTCCTTCAATTTATCGGTATTTTTAAAAAAAAAATCCGGCGCCCGCTATATGCCATACTTCTCCTTCGGGTTATTTTTTTTTGAAAGTGTCTTGTTTATTTTTTTTTCATTTATTTCCTACAGGCTGTTTTTTTAAATGGTTGTATTTTAAAGTTTTGTACGAAAATCACCACACCATACATTTCCCACGGTCCAAAATATCCACCATACCTCCCTCAAACATCTTGGTCATGAAATGCTTTGAACTTAGGGTGATTGTCTTATACATTGTTACGAGAGTAGTGCTCTTTGATGTGGAATAACCTGAAGCATGCTACACTGCCATCATATGAATAGCGAAGATAATTTGAAATCGCAAAAAACTGCACATAATCAGGCCCGTGAAGTCACAACAACTGATACGTTTGGATGAGGAGGTTCATTAGTTTCTTTGAGAAGAGTCTGACATCTGCGAAATTAACATAGCCGTTCAATTGCTTTCCAAATCGGAATGACGAAATCCAGATCTTCCTGTTCGGATGGAATCTGGAATTGGAAGTCGAGAGGCTCACTTTTCTCCTCCACAAAAATGGAGATATGTCGATTTAGAACCAAGAAAATACTTGAAGTGAAACAGTCTGATGGTAAAATAGAATAGCCATAGCTAGACCTCGCCATCAGTCTCATCATTTATTTATTTACAATTATTATATTACTATTCAAGTTATAATCACTTTTAAATTGTGTTGTGAGTTCCCAGTTGAGATTGTCGTCAGAAATGACGCCCTACTCCATTTACTAAAGGGAAACTTAAAAAAAAAAATCGTCCTGTTAATTTTTGTTCCAAATAACAATTATTGTAGTTGAAAAGTGCCATTTAACTTAATTTCAGTTCGCCTTTTTGACAAATTATGGTTGGAGTGTGTTCGATTCGTGACTTCACTCAGAATAATTACCGAATTGAGCCAAGTTACGCTCACAAATAGTTTGAAAGTTGTTAACAATCCAGGTAAATGAAAAGAGTGGTCGATTTCAGCAGATATTCAAAAAAATAATGTAGGTAAATGGTCTATTAAAAAAAAAGGTGAATGTTAAAATTTCGAACCATGTATATTCGATTAGCGATAAAAAATATGTTGGAACACTCGTCACGAACACATGTTTATAGTTTCAGCTTAGTAGTATGTTTAGTCTCTTGTTGAGAGGCATAAAAGTGTTTTGCGTGTTCGGAGATTTTTTGTCATTGAAATAAATGAATCGAAGAATTTGCTTCAAATTTTGTGTAAAAACTGGAACCAAGTCTGTTTAAAAATCTGTTAAGTGCTGAAAAACACTTGAAATGTTGACAGTGGCATACAGTGATTATACTCTGAGCTAGAAAAATCTTCACAATGGGCTCATTTACCAATTTTTTTTTATTTCATTATTTGAAAGTTTTTGTTTCAAATAGTACATCTGCAAAAAAACTCAATTTTTACTCATTATCTTTCCCCTCAAATTGATAGTTGAATGTGGTGCTTGACGTCACATCAGTAGACTGGTGGATAAGCGAAATTTGTGTGCTATAGCCGTAGAGAGCAAGTTGTATGTTGTTTACTGCAGTGTATCAACTGCGTGAATATGTAACACATGGTGTTTTCAAATGAGACAAAATCCGACGATGGCAGCGATTCATAATTTCCAACTACAGGTTCGGTTGCCACCACTCGAAGCTCGTAGCCTGGTGTGAGGTCAGGATGTACCGCGGGCTATCTCACATTTTCAATTGCTCTTGCTCAGCTGTTAATTGACATATAAACCGGAAAATTTTGTGAGATACTTGGGAGATGATTTACTTTTATTATATATAATTTTCAATAAAAAACTAAATTAGCCTGAATGAGCCCATTGGTACGAGATTTTCACAGAAGGTCGAGAAGATGTGAATGCGGACTCCCGCCCTTTGCGCCCCAGCACGTCAACAACCGATGAAAGTAGTTGTAGGTGGAGTCCGGATGCTGTGGAAAAAATTTAACGGGGTCGAGAAGAAAACAAATATGAATAATAAAGTGATACATATTATTATGGTTTCAAATCACATTCTGAATTATAAAAGAAATACAAAACCTCTTATTAATGTGAGAAACTACACCGACGGTCTTGAGCCAGTTTTTTATATTTTGGTTCTCGAGAGGAACAGCAAATTCGAAGTGTGTCTTCTAGGTGAGCGTCTGTTAATCTCGAACGATATTTGTTGATAGCTAGTCTTTTATAATTTTCATATTTTTCTGGGACACGTTTGGACCAAAATTCTTCAATAGATACCGTTCTATACATTTGCAAATACACATCTTCTTGCAAATCAACTATTTCCATTTGAAGTGATGGCTTTGACAGATTGAACAACTTTGTAGCCACATCTGTCCATTTCGCCGCTGCATCAATTTCAAATGAAGATTTAAGAAACGGAGATAGCTTGCCTATCTCTGCAAAGTCTTGGAATCTTGTAGCAAATTCATTCTTAAGATCGGCCAGTAATTTTACAAACTCTGCAAGAGATGGTCTCCTTTTTAAATTCAAGAATTGTCGAAAAATGAATAAATTCTTGTTTAACGATATCTTTTTCAAAGATATCCAGCTTACGACGAGAAGTAGACACGCTTAGTATCAGGTCACATATTAATTATCCATTTCCTTGTAAATCTGTATTGAGCGCATTCAAATATTTTGAAATATTTTTCAGAAAAGACACAACCAGCATATTGCGATCGTTTTTCAAAAACTCAAAGAGCTTTCTGGCTCCCTGCGTTTTCAAGTTTTGCAAGAAGGAGGATAATTGTTCTTTCATTAGCTAGAAACGTTCAATAACTTGACCTTTAGTTAGCCAACGAACATTGTTGTGTTGTAGTAAGTTAAAAAACGTAGAATCACATTCAGAATGAAACTCTTTGAAATGTCGGTGTTGAAGAGCAGAATGGGATCTCATAAAATTAATCAACTTGACCAAGTTGTCTATCACTTCTTTGAATGTAGCACTAAGTTTTCCACAAAGGGCTGCCTGGTGAATTATGCACTGATACAATATTAGACCTGAATTTTTATTTCTGATTCTCTTTACTACACCTTTTTCTCAGCGAATCATTGCTGGGGCCCCGTCAGTTGAAGGCGAAACCATATTATCATATCTGATGTTATATTTCGTAATGAAATCATCAATAGCTTTGAATGTCCAACTCTTCCCTATGAATCTGTCACTCAATGTCAAAAAATCTTACGAAAATTAACATTTGTTCATCATCAACAATGTCACATGATTCATTAAGTGCTATGGCGTAGCAAGATAACTTTTGCAGAAGTTCAAGAAGAGTATTTTTAATGCCGCAGCTGAAATTTCAGTTCTTCGTGTACTATTTCTCGTTGACAATGGAATACTTTGAATTGCAGAAACAACATCTTTTTTTTCTTCAAAAAGTTACGTAACTATTGCCAACATACATTCCTTCACTAACCCAGAATCTGAAAATGGTTTCTGGTGTTTATTAGGCGTCCAGCACACACGTAACGCTGCTTCTGTGGATTTTTCTTGGTCGCTCATGCAACGAACTAGTGATTTTGTACTCTTTTCGTAAGAACTGAGATTTGTCTGAATTTTTTCTTTACGAGCCTGACTGTCAAGAGGAAAGTTTTTGTGGAATTGCTGATGAGTTGTTTCGTAGTGTCGCTTCAAATTTCCACTTTTAACAATAGCGACAGTTTTATTGCAGGCAGCGTAAAACAATATTGTTCAATCCATTCTGCCAAAAGCTATTTTCACTGTCGACTTTTCGTTTTTTAGGATCCATATCAACGTAGGTATAGACAGATTTTTTATCAAACGAACGAAAACGACAGAAATGATAAAATGTCCGGTTACTTCGTTGTGTGCTGTGGAATGCTTCCGCACATATTTCCGAAAAAATGGTACGAATTTGAACCTAAGGATGTTTCGTGTGCATAATAGAGATTTGAAAATATTTAAATCGCATCAGTCCGATTCGCACTGACACAGGCTAGATAGGAATGTTATCATTAGTATCTAGGTAAAACAGGTTAACTAGGCAACTTGAAATAGAATACGTACTGAGTTAGATTTCATTTGTGTTATTTTAATTGATGAAGGGTTTTCCTCATCTACGAATTTTATATGTACTTGGTATATAATACAATATTTGAGGCGGCCCGCGGGTCCGCCTGTTGCTCTATATCCGCCGCGGTTATAGAGAACGTAGAATCACTATTAGAGGAGTTTCTGAAGATGTCGGCATATCTGTTGGCTCATGCCATGGTATGTTTTCAGAAATTTTGAGCATGAAGCGTATGACAGCGAAGTTCTTTCCAAAATTGCTGAATTTTGACCAAAAAACCGTCTATGAGCATCTCTCAAGAACTGTTGAATGACGTCAACGGCGATCCAGATTTGCTCGAAAGGGAAATAAACTGGTGACGAATTATGGGTATATGGCTATGACATCGAAACCAAAGTCCAATCGTTCCAATGGAAGAGCCCAGAACAGCCAAGCCAAAAACAAAAACGCCAAGTTCGATCAAATGTCAAGGTTTCATCAACTATTTTCTTCGATTACCGTGGTGTAGTACATCACTGAGTGAAAACTATTCAAGGTTTCTGCATGACGATAATGCAACTGCTTACTCGTCATTGCTTGTGCGTAATTTTTTGGCCAAAAACAACATCACAATCATGCCTCAGTTACCGTATTCACCTGATTTTCCCCTATGTGACTTTTTTTCGTTCTCACAATTGACGAGATCTATCGTCGCGTTTTGCGAACATTGAAGAATAAAAACCGAATGGCTGATATCAAAGTATTTCTCATATGAGGTAGACTACTTTGAAGGTGGCACAATAAAAATTGGTGAATACATAAACATTTTCTGAGAAAAATAAAAATTAACATTGTTTTTTGAACAGAGTAGTAAATGGTCATTTCCACATCAGTGATCCGCAATAATTAAAGAGGTCACTAACGTTAATGATGGAAAGGAGTGATCCCAAGTTTGAACCTTGTGGCATCTCAAATAAAATTTCTGAAATTACGACTAATTTTGTTTTCAGCTAAACCTTTCTGAAATCTTTCTGTGAGATAGGAATTATAACAGTTTGAAAGGTGAACTTCTGATGCCGTCAGGTTTCTATTTTGTTATGGATTGTGGGAAATACGATCAAACGCTTCACTGAAATCAACAAGTGTGACTTTCCTCTATTCCATCGGATATATTTTTTCAAATCATATGAATGTTGTCCAGTATACTCAAATTTTTGCTGAAACCAGAACTGAAATTTTTCAATAAATTTGTTATTTTCATTGCTCATATTGTGAAATTAAAGTCGAAATTGTTCAGAAAGTTCAATTGGTGCAATATGTATTCAGAGATCGTGTGGTCTATCGTTTTCTTTTCAACGATAGTTACCGTTGCTACAAAGTAAAAATAATTGATATGCCTTTGATAGTTGCTCTACTTTCCTGTCTTTTCTAGTAACGAAGCTATCTATCAATAACAAAATTTTGGAGCACCCTGAATAATTTTATCAATATTAGCTTCGTGGTGATCTGATATTTTGAAAAAATGTAATTCCGGATTCCTAGTCCCTTTATACAAAAACATTTGAGAATTAAATCATATTTCTATTCACCTGAAGGACCGCCATTCGGATTTGAAGATATAAAAACGTACCAAAATTCGGAGCAAATCCACGATGCAACTTGATTTTCAACTAATGCACTTTCTCTATAAATCAAATGAATAATGTTATCTACGACCTTAGGTCGGAAAATATATATATAATGAATTATCGTTCGAACTGAAAACATCGTTCACCACGGAACATTCGAGTATCTGGAATAAAAAGAAAAACATGTTTTGAAATCATTGAAATTTGGGAAAAATCAAAATTTCATCTTGAGATCAAATGAAGCTCGCTTCTGAGATCACAGAATAACTTGAAATGTGAATAAAAATCAAACCAATTCCTAGGTCCTTATTCAGTGCAGACCATATTGCCAAAAGGTTGATTGTTACGCTAATGAGTGCTTATCAGTCAAGGACTATTCAATAAAACAAAAATATTACTTAGAAGAATACATCTAATTATGAGTAAACTCGTTAGTTTGAGTATAATTGTACCCAGACTCCATAGGTAATATCGTCATATTTCAACTAATTCACAAAAACATGTGATAATAGGTTGCTATCTGTAATTTGGGCATCTCCTTCCAGCTTTGCAAGGTTATCATCATCATATTTCAACCAATTCACACAAAACATTAACAAATTATATGAGAGTGGATTGGCGGGATGTAAACGTAAATGAAAAAAAACTTAATTGAGAAAGACGGCACATCGGCTAACTTTTATGTCTTCAAACTGCAATCCATGCTTTCATAAATTTACAAAAAAATAAAATATTGGACAGACTTCACGTCAAAGGGGTCGTATCTTCCTTCCTCCGTACAAAACTTCTCTGTCTTCAAGCTTTATTATGAGCTCAACCCATCACTTCGTACTATGAAACTATATTCATTTCGAAACGAAATGAGAGATAGTCTTTTGGCCAAGAATGAATAACTCAATATTTCCACATGTTATATTTATACTTCAACATTTCTGAAATTAATTCTTTTTTGCACGGGAACAATTATGATTGCACTCATTTTAACCTGGGGATGTACTGAAACTTTTCCAAATTGTTTTCAGCTCCATTTTGCATTCGTTTTTCATATATATTAATATGTACACTTTTTGTCATCTTTTTTTAAATATTTTTATATTTATACTGAAGAATGTAATTGAATGCAAATAAAATCAAACCTAAAGAAATGAACTTTGAATGTTCAAGCCAGTCTCGAATATACCTACACAGTAGGTTGAATGGACTGACGCCTATCAGAAAACTACTCTCCTGGCTAATACCACGAAGGACGTTGTATTATATCCGACAGGCGTCGACAACTGAAAGAGTCGACCTTCAATTTTGGAACGGACACACTTGCAGACCGGTTTCGGGCTCATTAGCCACTCATCAGTGCAAGATAGTGGCCATCATCGACCTAAAGTCAATGATATTCCATAATTGAAAATCGGAATTCTTTCAGAGAATTAAATTTCTCTTCCTAAGTTGGAGCGAACAACAAAATGTCACTCCATCTAATGGACGAGGTACTAACCAACTGCATATCCGAAATGTGCCCGATTTCTCTGAATGAGGAAGAAAAACTTTCTTATTAATCAGTGGGCTATGCTTGAAGACAGCTAAGCTCTCACAGGCATCTAGATGCCTGTTGTTCTTGACTTGTCTAGCTAATCTTAATGAACTAAAGTATGTGGAATGGTTTTGTTACAAAATATGACGGGCGATTGCTGATTTTTCTGGTCTTCCATATTTTAGGTGTGCTAAGTGTTCCTTATCTTAACTTTTTAGTCTGTTCATAATATTTTGCATCGCAGTTCCTATGCTTAATTTCATAAATTCCAGACTTTTTCGAATTCCAGACTTTGTCTTTTGGATTTTTTAAAAGGCACCAAAATGTATAATCAAGATAAATATATCTCAGTTCCATACCATCAATACACCAAAACTTTGGAAATATTTTCAAGGAACTAAGTATGAAGGTATTTGAAACTACACAGCCTTTAAGAATAGCCAAAAAACAAAGTCGAGAATTCATAAAAACTGGAATTTACGAAATTATATGTAAGGACTGCAATGCAAAATATTATTTTAAGATATATAAGGAACATTTAGCACACCTAAAATACGGTAGATCAGAAAAATCAGCAGTCGCCCATCATATTTTGTAACAAAACCATTCCATAGACTTTTATTCATTAAGATTAGTGAGACAAGTTAACAACAACAGGTATCTAAATGCCTATGATAGTGCAGATGTGTCTATGGTATAAATAAGGACAATATTAGTATGTAGATTTAGTTTAATCTTCCTCTTGCAGATGATCATTTGGTGATTGAAACACGTGTCTAGGTGTTGAAAACAACGGTTTGGTGTTGGGATAGAACTCAAGTAATATTCAAGTAAATGCCAGTTGAGAGATTTTAGGCTCGTTTCATATGGATCAGAAATGGCCCTTTAATAGATCTCCAAGTGATATCATGTGTTAACTGGGTTAGTTCCAATCACTAAACTTGACTGTTTCAATCCGCTTCTATTGAAAAGGATCATTTAAACATTTTGTCAAATTTTGATGGTTATGTCCCGGTGTACCATCCTGCTGAAAATAATATTCAATAAAATTCAATATACTATCATTTCACAATATTGCCAATATAAATTATATTTTATCGAAAATTTCATGCAATAGTTTCATTTTGAAAATTATAAATTGATTCAAATTTATTTTTTCCTGTTTCATTATATTATTGGCAAGAGTTAAGGTGCGTATTCACCAAAAAAGCGAGCAAGAGCGAATAAGAGCGAACAAGAGTGAACGAGAATTCTGCATCAATACTCGTCTGGTGAGTACGGGCTAGCGAGCGAGCGAACGTATGCTTGTTCGCGTTCAGAATGAATAATTTTTGATGGTCAGACATATTAACCGCGCGCGCACTGCTCGCACAAAGTATATGGATCAATTACGACTACGAACTTGAAGACATTCGCTCTGGTGTGGACGAGACATCAATATGTCGAGCGAATATGAGCGAACACGAACAAACATACACTAATACTCGCTCGTGTTCACTTTTTTGGTGAATACGCACTTTTAGAAACATGAGCCTCCGTGGCGCAATCGGCTAGCGCGTTCGGCTGTTAACCGAAAGGTTGGTGGTTCGAGCCCACCCGGGGGCGAAGTTTTTTGTCACTATAGACAACAAATTTTAACGATGGTTGCGCTTATCAACCGATAGACAGCTGATCGGAACAACTGAATGTTTGAGAGTAATATTTTTCGTGCAATTTTTATAGACATAAGAAACTGATAGGTAAATAGTTATTTTTGTATTAGGCGCGTAAAATAACTATTTTGTATTAAGTGCATGAAATGAATGTTTTTTTAATGACACATGAGAATGTTAATTCTCTCCCAAAAATTGTCTCGAATGTGCCATGAAAACACGAATTTTATACACGAAATACAAACAACATTTTTTGTACAACTGTTAATGTGAATTTTCATCGTCTGGAATGTATTAAAAATCAATACTTCCAATACATCTTGACGTGATTTTTGTTCTGATAAGTTATCGCTTTTAACGACTTTTGTCTTGAAAATATTATTCAATTTTTTCAGTAAAATCGTATTCAAAAATTTTTCCTGTCTGAAAAAAATAAGTCCAAAATAATACTTTTTCTACTCCCTCCATTTGAAACTAATCATTACGCATTTGACAGCAGGTAGGTAATGGCTTATTTAGAATACACGTGTATTCTAAATCAAGAAATTTATAAAAATGATGAGATATGTAACATTTACTATGATAAATATGATCTCATGCATACATTCAATTGTACAAAAGACAAACTCAGTGGATTTTCTCTCAAAATTATCTGTCACACCGAAAGAAATATCATATATCTATTCAGTGAATTTATTGTTCAACAGTTTGTGGGTTGGTAAGGAATCTAGTTATATCCGTGTATCAACAATCATTTGTTTTAATTATGAGCTCTTTTTCAGTATCTCGTAAAAATTCAAAATGAGTGATAACGATCAAGAAATTTGTGCTACCCTACCAGATATTACGGAGCAAGCAAATATTGCGATGGATAATTTGCTTCCAGCAAAATCAAGAGAAAAATACGAATATAATTTCGAAAATTTCATGAGTTGGAGAGAGAAGAAAAACATAACTTCGTTTTCCGAAAACGTTCTTCTCGTTTATTCCAAATTACGTGCCTCTCTAAAACGGAAATCTGATGGTTATAAACCGAAGAAATCGTCGACGTTCACCAGTGAACAAATATATCAATTCATTAAGGAAGCTCCAGATGAAAAATTATTTGTTTTCGAAGGTAACATAACTCCGCTTTTTCCTTCTATTAAATTTTTATGAAATTTTTGCAACAATTTTTGAAATACTAAGACACAAAGTAAAGATTGAAACTGAATTATTCAACCTCACCAGCCAACAGCCTATCATATTTCATTTGTCAGACGCCTTAAAGCAAATCCTACTTCCGTTAATTCTATGAACTATAACAGCCAAGCAAAAGTATTTGAAAATATTTTACAGATCAAAAAATACCTGTCGCATTTGTATTTGACATCATTATATTATTTAAAATTCTTCAAATTTATTCACTCACAAAGTGAATATCAATTATGTTCAGTTCTCATGTCACAATCAGACATCACATCGGTAATCGCCAGAGTAGCTCAGCGTTAAGGGTGTCAGTTCTGACCGACTAACTGAATGAGTTTATTATCCAAAGCCATAATTTCAAACAAATATATTGTACCATTCCTTTCTACGGTCAGTCGTACAAAAAGTATAGAACGCATCTCCAAGATAAGGTCAATTACGTCCACTCGCAAATTATCGCACTCGACTAACGCCTCGTGCTTACAATTTTTCGCTCGTGGGTAATAGGCTTCTTATCCTAATTGGTATGTAATATACTATTTATTTTCCATACATTTTATCCTTAATATTATCAATACTTCCAATACAATTTCACAGCATCCAGTGGTCTTTCTTTGTCGGCTCTATAAAACGGTTTGTTAGCATGACGGCGTGTTTGACTGTGTTTGCCCGTAGTTCCTTCAATTTCGAATCATTTTCAAGATGATGAATGTTGATTATGATAGTGGTAGTGATACTGGGAAAGCAAATGCAATAATATCTAATTTAATATATTACCGGCCAAATCCAAGTTAGTATATCAGAAAACATATGACAAATTTCGTGAAAGAGTTCGAAAAGAAACATGTAAAAAAAGTTTCTGAAAATGTGCTTGTATGCTGTTTTGAGGAAAAATAAAAAATTTCTAAACCTGCTACGTTATGGTGTGTTTATTCGATGTTGAAAAGGAAGTTTTCATAATTGGTCCCGCTCATTAAGAACAGAAGCGTCGGATACCGAGGAAAGAAATCTAATGCTTTATCAAGGGATGATATCAATACATTTATCCAAGATGCTGATAACGAAACAAATTTTCTTTATAAGGTACAGATATAAGCATAATTTTTTAGGATTAGTAGTAATTTCAATATATTTTGTAGGTTGTCTTAATTTTGGGTATCAGTAGTGTCGCTGTGAAGAATTATTACCTATAACTACATATAATTTATATCATTGAATATGCTGGATCTATTTTGATTGTGAAAATACCTGGTACGAAGATCTATTGCGGAAGAATGTTTACTGTCTCAAACTCCGATTATTTTGAGATATACCGCAAGTATAGAGCACTACTGCCGCCTCATACAAAAAGTAACATTTCTGAAATATTCCTAGGATTCCTATTGTAGAAAGTAATCATATGCCTGGATTATGATCTAGGTACAAGAAACTAAATTTGTCTTAACAAGTCACCACAATCAATTTCGTTATTCAAGAGTTTAACTAAAAACATAAATGCGGTGCATTTTCTTCTATCTGCTAGAACTTCTAAGTTGAATGTGTTCAATAAAATATTCTGATCTGTGCCCCTAACTAGCTAGAATCCATTGCACTTAAAAACATGAATTTCAAGCACTAATCGCTGAACGGAATTTTGATATAATGGAGACCAAATTAACGATGCATAATCTACCTTACTTCTTATGAAAGTGACATACAATAATTTGAGATTATTAACATTTTAAGAGTTACCCCAGTTTCTGGAGAAATATCCCAATAGCTTCAATGCCGACGATACTATGTGATCAAATGTAAGCCTTCGATGAAACACCACCTCTAAATGACAAAATGGTTTAGACTTTCACGGCTGAGGTTTTCAGTGTTGTTGCTTTTCGAGTTTGAAAGCCGTGGGTACTTGGAATTTCTTCCTGACGTTTCGCTGGCGCGAGTGGCTAGCTTCTTCAGAGGTTTAACCATCATGACTTGCTGTCCGATGTCTA
>WOGO01004515.1:0-13207 GCA_015342085.1 Leptinotarsa defecta | reverse complement strand
AGTAACTACTTCATCCATCAATTTATTATTGATGGATAAAGCCGATAATGAATCAGAAAGGTGTTGTGACGTTTCAAATTGTTTTTAAAGTTTTCATAAATAGGTACCTATTGTTTTCATAGTAAGCGGATGCAATGTGATGTCCTTATCGCAATACAATCTACGCGCAGACTCAAGAAAATTGATATTTTGGAGCATCATCCCTTCTTTCATACTCTACAATTACCCATCGCTACCAATTTATTCCATTTCTCCCAGTTTCATCCGTGATTTCTCACAACCGAAGGCTTCCATACAGAGCCTTTATATTTTTTCGAGATGATCTCAGAATCCTTGATTGATGTTGTGAAGCGATGCAACAAACGAATAACCAATCATGAACCATGCACGAATTCTTTGTTTTAAATTTGGATGATTGTTTCATCTGACGATAAGCATCATTGTAGTCATGGTAAGTTGATATAATCTTGAATAATTAATCACGTTAAACACCAAGATTTTTTCAAATGACTCATATTTTCATAATAATAAGTGGTTGGTGGGGAAAACTTCTTTGATATTCATCCAAAACAATGAATATCTCTCAATTCCGGAAATAACAGCAGATACTGATGCGCTTGTATAGTTGAATATATATTGATATATAACTTGTGCTAAGGACCTAAATGTTCTTAAAATACCAAAATTGTGCATAGAAAACGAGGTTAAACGGTACGTATTTAAGATGTGCATGGATGCATTCAGTAGGTATTTTTTTCATCTAAATAGATAGAATTATCTCCTGCGTTCACAGAAATTTTACTTCTTACACAAATTGATTTTATACAAGTTGCTTTTGCGTTTGAAGTAGAAAATAATATTGAGTGTTTTCAAATGAATTGAGAAAAAAAATATTTCTGTTGAAATCAATTCACATAAAGGAACTAGTTATTTCAAATAAGTACTTTCAATTGACTTCAGTGGATTTTTTTATAAAGAAGATATACCGACACATTTCTGAACTATTTATCTATTCTCATTTAGGGAACATAAATCGCATCTAAGTAAATTAAAACAAAAATAACAATATAACATTGATGACTCCTTCTTTTTTTTTAACATTTCCTCACAAATTGTGTCTTCACTCAGCGATAACACTTTCAGAATATTTTGAACTCCTAATATATGAATAAACTTGAAATGTTTAGGGCCAGCGAGTCCTTTTGTCAACCCATCGGCTGGCATTTCTTCTGTCGGCATGTGTGTCCGCAAAGTATGGAATAAATTCTATATTTCCAAAACCAAGGGTCGTTTTACAAAAACCTGAAACACGTCGATTTTTAATTTTAATATTCTAAATTTTACAATAAATATAGGATGGTCCATATTATTGTGATGACGTCATCGGTATTTTTTTTAAATGCAATATCCTGTATTTGGTGTCAGTTTTAGATAATCCGTAAGGAGCTGATTCCGAATAGATATGATACTTGGGGTCTAACGGACAGAATTTGAAAGATGTGCGCTTAGAAAATAAATTTTATTGATATCTAGTAAAAGTAGAAATTTTATTAATTATTTCATACTTTTTCCAATGATTAATTTAACAATGGGAAAGTAATCCAGTAATAAATACATGAATTAATTTTAAATGTTCGAACTGTAGTCTTTGCTGTATTTGACAGTAACCTAAACGTTGAATAAATTCTTGTTGAACCTTGTTTATGGATTCTTGAAAAGTATCATTTATTTCTGTTCGAATTCTCTCTTTTAATTCTTGAATATTTGCTGGTTTCGTTTTATAAACAACATTCTTCAGATGACCCCACATAAAGTAATCCAACGGATTTAAGTCTGGCGAACTCGCTGGATATTCAATATGTCCACGTCTACCAATCCATCGGTTCGTAAATATTTGGTCGAGATACCTTCGAACATCTGCAGCATAATGTGGAGGCGCACCATCCTGTTGAAACCATAAACTTTCATCAAAACCTCCAGGATTAATTCTACTGGGGAATAAATTGAGATATTCTGTTAAAAACTGAAGGTATGTTGGCCTGTCTAAAGTACCGTAAAAAAAAGTAGGGTCCGATGATCCTGTTTCTTACAATGCCAGCCCATACATTTACCTTTTGCGGGTATTGTGTATGGTGCTCACGCATCCAGTGGAGGTTTTCTTTGGCCCAGTACATACAATTCTGACGTTCGACCCCACCATTTAATGTAAAAGTGGCTTCACCAGAAAAAAATATATTTTTGACGAGGAGACGCTCTCGGAGACAGTTATCCATTATGGCTTCACAAAATTCTATTCTTCTATCTGGATCCTACTCGTTTAATTGCTGTAGAAGTTCGATTTTAAAGGGATGCTATTTTTCCAATTTCAGTACTTTGTGTACAGTTGTTTTACTAACATCGAAATCACCATTTACAGAATGACGATCTGATTTGCGAGCATTTTCAACTGTATCAGTTTCTCGAAATTTCTTTTCAATTTTGCTTACTGCTGATTGCGTTATGCGTCTTTCTGGATATTTTTATTAAATAAGTTACTACAGTACTACAGTACTACAAAAAGTTAACGAATTGATACTACAACTACTGTCCTATCTAACAGTTACTGAACGTCAATCGAAATAATGACATTTCCCAATAACAAAAAAACAAGCCGCCTAGTTTCGTGAAATTAATAAGAAATACTTGTTAACACGGTTACTGTTAACTACAGCAAGGACTACAGTTCGAACATTTAAAATAAAGTCATGTATTGATTACTGGATTACTTTCCCATTGGTAAATTTAATTATTAGAAAAAAATATAAAATAATTAATTAATTTCTACTTTTATTAGATATCAAAAAAAATTATTTTCTAAGCGTACATCTTTCAAATTCTGTCCGTTAGACCCCAAGTATCATACCTTTTCGGAATCAGCTCCTTATGTATTATCTAAAACTGACAACAAATACAGGGTGTTGCGTTTAAAAAAATTACCGATGACGTCATCACAATAATATGAATCACCCTGTATAATGAAATTTTATTGTTAAATGTAGAATAATAAAATTAAAAATTGACGTGTTTCAGGTTTTTGTAAAACAACCTTTGGTTTTGGAAATATTGAATTTATTCCATACTTTACGGACACACAGTATATTTCGAAGTTACCGAACTGAGACTTTTCAGCCCAACTGTTATACTTGCTTTTTGAAATGGTGATGATTTTATATTTTCGTTTCAATTCAATAACATGTCAATAGTGGATTTGTCCACAATCCCTCATTTCGATCTTCTATTTGGAGATAATCTTTGATTTCCTCCGTACAAAATCTGTCATCACTTTTCGAAATGGAATCATCTACGAAGACGTCAATCAGTATGTCTTTTTTGTATGCTTCACGAATACAAATACAAAGATCGGTTTTTCTAGGTTTCATATTCCCAGCATTCGCAAGATTAACTGAATGATTTCATTTTTGACATAATGTTTTGAAAATATTCGTTCTAGCTACCTACTTATTAAACTGTTCAGCTAATTTCATGAATAATAATTCGACGATTTTTACCGTCCTAGAGCAAGCAATGTCATTATTCGATGGAGTATCAATGAATTCCCAATTTTAATCAAAGTTATCAATTTTCATCGGACGGCACTTTTCTACTCTTTTTATAGCGTCCTGATAATGCCTTTTCAAGGTAATTTTTTATAAATTTGCATTTTCAGACAATATGTAGTAGTTGCTATTCTTTTCTAGTGTGTGTGATATTCCTTATGTTTTTTCGATAATACTTCATTGTGCTACCCTTTCCAACTAGTTAAACCACCCACTAAGTGGCATTGTCTTTTGAGCAGAATTTTGAAAAAAATGTAGGTACTCATTCATTTTCACTTCTAAAATGATTACTGAAATAATAGTAGTCAGCGAATAAAATATCATTTAAAAAAACTGTTATTGCTTTTTTGGGATAAAATTCGAAACTATAATTGTAACTATTGTGACTTTAATAATTCACTTGTAAAAATAAAATAAATACAACAATAAAAATTAATTGGCGCTCCGGGGCGACATCATCGATTCCACTGGCGCATTTGCTTTTTCAGCTGCAGGAAAACCCGGAAAAACCTGTAGCACCACATCATCTGAAGATCTTGATCCAACAATGTCCTCTCTCTCATGAAACAAAATGTAGAGTGTCTCCAGAGGCTCAAATAAATTCAATTCATCGCCAGAACACTTCGTGACTATTCATTCTTCGTTATTTTCATCTTCTTCTACATCAGGTTCCGGCAAATGGTCCACGCTACAGTTACCGGTAAATTCATAAAAGTGGTGCACCTCTTCCGGTATTGAACCTTTGCGGCACAGCTTTAAAATGTCCCCTTTCTTCTATTTGCTTATGGAAGCAGTGGCATAAGCTGGCTTGAATTCAAGGACAGCAGAGATATCTTTTCGTAATCGGGTGTTACCGCGGATATCAATTTTTCAATATTCTGAGGAGTGGTCATACCGGTAGTATAAGATATCGGGGGAATATTTTTAAAATTTCAGACATTGTATTTTCAGTCACGATACAATGTCACCATTTTCATCCTTAAAATCCACATATTTTAATTCATGTATCTGGTACGGCACATTTGGTTCAGCATTTGTTCGTTTTTTTTGTCTGTAGGTATTTCTGCTGGAACGACTTCGCTTAAAAATGTTAATCCAGTCATTTATAATGAACACCGATTCATTTTTTAGCATTCTCTATGGCCGAGTGCATGGAGTCGCACTCCATATGTGAGTGGCCGGATTCCAAGAACTTAAGTTCGTTCTGTTGATGTGACTATGGGATACTGCGTACAGAAGAGCGGCAGCTACCTGCTGGCTACGGTTTTATGGAGGGCAACTTCTGTATTAACATCAGTAGAATAGATCCTTTTTCATTACTACGCCTTTTTCCATTAAGCTCATTCCAACAAAAGCAATAAGCATTCTTTCATAGACCTCCATAAATTGTAAGGTTGTATACGCAAATTTTTCGTGCATAGTAGAACTCCGATACTTCTGAATGGTGAGGGTGCATCACACTCATTTTTCTTAGTGATATGCATTCAGCTTCCAAATCATGTTTTCCTTTATTGTCAGCTAGTTTATATCTACTGCATGTCGCACACTGGTCCTTCTGGGGTTTGAAAAAAGATAGATTGTAATTTGTACAAAAAATATACCGGTATATGAATTCACTTACAGGCCACTTTTTTCTGTTTCTACACATCTTGTTATACAGTGGTGCGACTCCATAGCTGGAAAGCTCTCCATATGTGTCTTGATCAAAGATATTTGTGCTACCGACGTCTTATTGCCGGGTGTTTTTCTGCCTCTTCTATCCACTCCTTGAAATGTCTCAGCGGAGCCTGATAGCAGTTTCAATAGGGCCATTTGAAATACAAAGTGTTTTCCGGAAAAAAATAGCACAAGTTCTGAAACTACCTCTTACATTTTCCAGATAATATACTTTTGACACTCTTCGAGTAGATGAACTATCTTTATAAACTCTCCTACATTTTGGCTCAAGACATTGCACATTTGCAATAATAAAATATCTTTGTCACTTATTACTTCCCAGACTCCAGTATGTTTTACAAGTGTCTATACGGTCCTATTCAATGAAATTGCTAGTACAATGGACCCGGCAGGTCGTGTAATTCATTCGTTTGGGAAGCTTAGCAGTACAAACTTTTTTTTGTTCTTATGGATTTCGTTTTCTCCACCGTATTGGCACCTGTGTTACTTCTATTTCATCGGAATCGAAGATATCGTGATCCTTAATTTCGTTGGGTAGAAAATTCGGGTCCTAAATTGAATCGTCTGAGGAAAGTCCATCTTCACTACTACTCGAATAGTCTACCAAGTGAAATGAGGTTTAAGATTTACTTATGTTTCAAACATAAGATTTACTTATGTTTCAAACATAAGTAAATGTAAAATCTCATTTCACTTGAATGTTTCTCTTACGACTTTTACGACTTAACCTGCTAGAACTGGCAACGTCTACGGTTGTCTCTATGTTTTCGGTTATCCTGTTTACGGGATTACCATCATCATGATATATCTGTAAAAAAAAGGTTACAACTTGACGAATATTTCTTGGTACCTGAAGATTCAAGGTCCCCCACAACATGTCATTACGATCGTACATCGGCAGGTGCTAAGAAATATTTGTCAAATTGTACATTTGAAATAAATGTTTAATTTACTACTAATTTGCGTCCACGGGAGAACCAACTTTGTCACAAATTGCAATTAACCAACAGTTTTTGGTTCAGGAACAATGAGTTTGAGTTAGGAATAACACGTTAAAAAGTAAGACCTCGTTAGTCCTTAGCTCGCACAACTTTCTCAACTGCTGAGAGTTGTCGTTCATATGGAGGCGACAGCTGCTTTTTTTTTCAATTCATTCACATACAAGTTACACTGTTATACAAAATTGGTATGAAAAATAATGCGTTGCAAATAAATTAAGATAACTCACAAAAGGCAAACCTTGAGCGTGAGATGCATAACTATAAGCTATGCATTTATAGACATATACCCAAATAACACATAATCACAAGAGAAATGATGCATTTCCAAGTCTTAAAAAAATGAATAAGTTTTATAAGTAATACATATTTTTTACATCAACATATTGATGTATTAGGAGGCAAGGGATTCGAAGAACCCATAACTTGGTTTTTCGTTTGAAAACTCTTGAGTTCTGTATATTTTTCAAAGTTTTTGATAACTCATTATAAAGTTTTGAACATGAGTTAAAAAAAACAGATTTTTGACACAGATTTCAACAGATTAAAACAGATTTAATAACTGACAATGAATAAAAAGAAGCTTCTTTGTATTGCCGAAAAGACAAAACGTAAAAGATGTAAATACTTTATTACCAAAAGATTGAAAGTGTAGTTCTACCTCCCATTTATTTACCATATTACTCACTATACACAAAAGTCAACTTACAGGTTGTAGTCCAACAAAGTCTTTGTGATATATTGTCCTTAATTTGAAGGAAATCACAACAACAAAAATAATACACGAAGTGTATAACACAAACCTTTATTTTCAACTCACTTTAAAACACAAAAACAGTCTGAAAATTACTTTCTGACAGTGGAATATTGAATAGTCTGGGAAGCATACCCATGAAAGCTGTTACTTTATATTGATATGATTGCGTCAAGCAATCAAGTATGACAACTGTCCAAATAAGATGGTTTGTAGAAAATTGCAGCAATCATTTTTGTTATTAGTTTTGGTAATACTGAGGTCTAGGAAATTCATTGAATAATTTCAGTGGTGAATTCAACTAGCAAACGTGGTTTCTGTCTGGAAAACTCTCAACCAGCACAATTGTTTCGATACTGTGAAATGAATGTTGGATCTCAAACGATATTAATTTAGCATTATCAGGAACAGTTGAGTTTTCAATGTTACATACTAATTGATATGTATAATTTATACTGAATGGCAAAATGAAATTACTATATCGATATCATTTAGTTTATAACATAACTGTTTCTTCACGCAAAATTGTTATCGTCCCAAATTCAGTTCCCAGTATTTTGCCAAAGGTAACAATTGAGCTGCTTGAGCGTCTCTTAGACAGAAAGCATGTTGATCCTGTAGTAAAACAGTACGGACTGGCATATGCCAGGGCAGGGACAGGACGCGCCCACCAAGAAACATTTTTGCCAAAGTTTGTAACTTTCGCTTCGGATCCCAAGTGAAACAATACTTGGGACGCGACGGGTTCAAATTGAAAGCGACTCTGAAAATCATTTCAAAATATTATAATTTCATGTTGTTCTTTCCTTCCAAATGTTTCCCCGATAATTGCCCTACTACCAAGGAAAGTGTCTGGTGTAGCGGATGATGTTCTCTCAAAGGGAATGAAAGTAATGATTCAAAGGGTGGAAACAAACTATGGGTTTGTCAGATAATAAGTTATAAAAGCATGGGTATCATGCCTGTGTTGGCCAATTTCGTATCACTATAATATCCGTAGCTCGATCCTGAATGATTTTTTTCTGAACTTTTCCTATTGTCTCAAAAGGTAGAGAGGCATAAAAATAAAAGAATGTCCAATCAATGGTGTATGCATCTATGCATACATTTCTTGGCATTTTTTTCATATAGGGTGACTTGTTTTTTTTCAATTACCCTGATCCAAAAAAGTAGTGTTCGATTGAGCTCTGAAGAGACTCTGCTGTACTATCGGCATTGATGAATAGAATCATCAGTTCTGCGATGAATCGAGAGGGCATAATGTACATTTCCAAAATTTTGGAGCAGAATCAACCAATATTTTACTATGCTTGTTAGTGAGCGTGACGTCACTATTGGAAACCGGACTTTTATGATTGAGAAGGTCTCTCAGGGCACTTTTTTCGCGGTTCTGAATATGTTTAGGATTATTTGTTTTCATTCTTCATTCAATTTTGATGCGTTCAAAAAGGAACGATTTTTGGGCATTCAAGGGCACACAATAGAAGACTGACCAAAGTTCTATGCACACTGCCAGAGAACGGCACAGAACGGAAATATGCCGGAACGGGAACATGACTTGACGTTTCTCTTTCTATCCCTTTCAAACAACATATTTGGACAGAGAGGTGGCAAAACTAACTACGAATAAATTATTCAAAATAAATCCCAAATTTATCAAACAGAACTATACAAACTCAAGATGGAGAGATCAAGTCACCTTAACTCGATTAAGGATCAGTCACTCTAGAATTACACAAGAGCATGTGTTCAAGAAGCAAACTCCCAAATCATGTGACCTCTGCAATACACCGCTGACAATGGAACACATCTTATGTCTTTGCCCCTACTACCATGAAGAAGAAAAGCTACTGTACATCAGTGAGAACATAAAGTCCACTTTAAATAACAATGTTAAGAAAACTATACAATTCATTAAAAAAATCAATGTATTCAATCAAATATGAAATTCGCCCCATCTGCCTGTGAACGAGGTAACCAACTGCATATCTGAAATTTGCCCAATTCCTCGTATAAGGAACGAATTGTTCTTAGATAATTTGATTTATAGCCAGTCTTCAAATATGCCCACTGACTACATGTGAAAGTTTTCTTTCCTCATATTCACTTCACAACTATTATCGTACGCTAATGTACAGACCTTGATAGTGGCAATTATTCTCCTCTTGTGATGTTTTCTTGGTTTGCAATCGAAAAAAAAAAAAGAAAATAGGTAAGGTGTGTGGCAGTAAAACTGAATTCCCTATCAGTATAAATATCCTTGTTTGGTATAATTTCAGAACAGTGGAATTCTCTGAATGAGTGTTGACATACTGCTTCGAATTGGGATTTTGAGTGTGGAAATCGTTTTGGGAAATCAACAGGTTAGTTTTCATAATGTTACCATCAGACTTCATTCAAACGTGTCTCTTGAAACACTCGACTACTACAAACATGATTTCAATTTAAGAGCCACCGGTAGACAGCTGTTTCAGCCTGTTAGGCATCGTCAGTACCGGACAGGCGTTCCTCGATTGAAGACAAACTGTGACACCAATTTCATCTTAATTTCGAACAGGTTGGAGCCTGGCTCCGTTACCCTTAAGGCTGGCGTTTGTCAGAAGGACAAATGGGTCATAACTGATCATGGTATGGCGGCATGAATGTCTTCAGACATCAGTACCGCCCTTCACGGTGAAACCTCTGCTTGATTGGGGTGTTAAGGATGAAGATAGTGTTCTTCTGTTAACGGGGGACATGAGGGCTTCATTCGACAGAGTGTCTGGCCTTCTGTATCGGGAGGGGTCGTCTACAGCATAATCTATAGCTTTCCTAACTAACACAAGGTGTGAATAACCAAGAAAAGTACTCGGTAAAGATAACTGCATGAACGCAAGCAAGTTATAACATGTTTCTAGAAATGATATGAAATCGAGAAAGGTTATTGCACCAACACTGCCATAACAACTTGGCAAGTTGACTCGGACCAATAGGTGGTTCCACTTATGTCTCGCTTGCATTTACGCAAGTATCTTTATCAAGTACTTTTCTTGGTTATTTATATTTTGTCTTCAATCAAGGACCGGCTGCCCGGTACTGATGATGCCCAACAGGGTATAATAGTGTGTACCGGTGGCTCTTAAATTGGAAACAATATGGGAAAGATCAGAAAAGTACTTATATATGTAACTTTTGATTTTCATTGAATTATTTTCTAGCAGCTCGAACTGCATTAACATTTCTCGATTTTATATATTGCACTGGGGGACCTCTCAAATGGTGGCATACTAAATTTCATAAAAAAATATTCAATATTAATAATCATGTGGTCGAATCAAAGAAATTTTTATTATGATTCAATTCAAATATTTGATGGACTGAAAAGTAAAATGAATATCGATTAATCGTTTATAACTATGTAGAAAATTGAATTTTTTTTCTGATTGACTCGGTCGTTACTTGATGAAGATCTTTAGCAATTTCAAAAACTACACCTCATGATTTGATCTCATCAAATTTTATTTGAAAAACGTGATTTGAAATCACTATTGAAGAAGCTACTGTGTTAGCGAAACATGTAATATATTTTTCAAATAAAGTTTGTGGAGACCAAATCTTGAGATGTAGTTTATGAGAAGAGAAAATTGAATACATGAATGAACATATTCATTCTGATCAATTAATCATTGGACGAATTAAACATTTGGAAAACAATATTCAAGAAATAATTGTAGACAGAAAGAGGAATGAAAATTCACCAAATTTTTGTTGTTTCAATCAATCGGCTATTCATCGCAATACACTTGTCATACCTTCTTCTAATATTCAATATAACTTCTCAGTTGATCTGTTGTAATTTCTGCACAAGCTGCAGATATTCTGATATACATATCTTCTACAGACTGCGGTCTGCACTTGTAAACATTTTGCTTCATAGTAAGATGAAGAAAAATCTGGCGGTGTCAGGTTCGATGATCTTGGCGGCCACTCGATGTAAGGACTATTTCGACCTATCCATCGATTTTCATAATTATTATTAGCCATTCTCGTACAATAACTACATCATGTACAGCAGACCCATCTAATTGAAACTTCAAATTCTGGCGATCCTGCACTGGTAAGTTATGTATTGCGACCTAAAACTCGTTTCCTAAAAAGTCTAAGAATATAATTTCATTCAGATTACTTTATAAAAAGAATTCCACGTCACACATTTATTTTATGGGAATATTGCCTTTCTGCGTTTATAACCCAATTAGGACGCAGACTATCACCTTGAATTTTGGGAGGATGGTACTCCATTTGTAGTGAACGTAACTTCATCACTGAACAAAATTATTTTGAAGAAGTTTAAACAATAATTCAAATATTCTCTTTGAGCCCACAAACAGAATTCTAACCTTATTTCTCATCTCCCGGTTCCATAGTGTGTAAAATTTCTGGCTTGAATGGTTTGATTTTATTTTTTACAAGACATCTCCTCATATTTGCTCTAGGGATATTTGAGTTCAAACTAGCCGTTTGCCAACTTGAATGAGAATTATTACAAAAATATTGCCATTTTCGCACACCATTTCTATTCTCACAATGTGGATTGTTTCTGTTTTTGAGCATATGCCTCGATACACAACATGTTTCGTTGAAAACAAAATTAATATATGGTTCACCGTACTACCGCTCACTGGAAGATTATCAAGATGTCTGTTATGAAATTCTCTGACAGCTTCTCTTGCCGAAAGAGCATTATCTCCGATAAGGCGTACAAGGTCAATTTTATCTCGCACACTTCCATAATACGTCTACTTTTATCAAGTATCAACCGATTCCATCACATAACCCGACTATTAGTCTTCTTTCTTCCTCTGATGCCCCTGCTAATTGGCTAAGCTTTCAAAAAACACCCGTAAAATTCAGTGTCACCATTTTTCGTGTTCAAAGGCCATGGATTTTTTGTATTTCTTCCTGAAGTTTCACTGGCGCGAGTGGCTAGCTCCTTCAGAGGTTTATACATCCTGGATTAATATCCGATGACTTGATATTACGGTTTCGTACCGTGTATTTATGCTGTGTCAGTTAATTTGGAATGCTAATGGCTGTATCTGTATTAGGTAATTTGTTGGTAACATTCACAGACTGTTTTCTTTCTGCTGTCATGTTATTTCCTATCTTCGAACTTCTGAGAATGGGATTCCATATTCGTTGCTTAACTAACCCACGAAGTGTATCAAAAACCCACACACACGGATAGATACCTGCACGCACAATCGAATCATTATCTTAGCCAAAAGAGAGGTATCAACTCTAATCCAATGGAACGGGCTCGAAGAATATATGAACCAGAGCGTCTAGAGGAAGAACTGGACACCTTCGAGTGGCCTTGAGATCGAATGGATACAGCATACCCGTGATCAACAAAGCCATGAAATTGAAGAGTCATACGGTTCAAAACGGAGAGAAGGATCAGATGGATGCATGCGCGTATCTACCATGTATCCCTAGGGTTATAGACAGAATTAGAAACCTATTGGGAAACACGACATCAAAACAGTTTTCAACTCAACCAGGAAGATACAACAAAGCCTCAGGTCGGCAAAAGACAAAAGGGACTCACTATCAGCAGCAGGGGTCTATCGCGTACCACTCACTTGTGTGAATGTATATATCGGAACCACCAAAAGATCCATGAGAACAAGGCTGAAGGAGCATGAAAGAAATTGCAGTCTGGATTCTGTTCGAAAATACAGAACTCATTACTCCCAATCAGGGATAGGGATCAGGGATAGTCGGCTGATACGGAATGTAATAGAGATCCACAAACACAAGGATAATTTCAACAGAAAAGAAGAAGCGGTGAACCTCAATCGAATATGGAATCCTATAAGAAGTTCAAGGATAGCGAACAGCATGACAGCAGATGGAAAAGAGTCAATGAATGTTACCGACACATCACCTAATCCAGTTATTAGCAGTCCTAACTATCTGACACAGTATAAATACGCATTTCGAAGCCGTAATATTCATCGGATATTCATTGAGGATGTATAAACCCCTGAAGAAGCTAGTCACTCGCGCCAGCTAAAGGATAGGGCGATGAACCGCCCTATCCCGCACCTATACGGGTAATGGGCGCGACATCTTCGACATATGATGTGTGGTAGAGGATGCTCGTGAGAGTCCTCGACGGTTACTCATCAAACGTTGGA
>WOGO01004514.1:0-13208 GCA_015342085.1 Leptinotarsa defecta | reverse complement strand
AAATTATAGGCAACATTGCAGGAGGCGTAGAGGACTGAGTTTTGTGTGAAATATATATACACAGGAGGTCAATTAGACGATGAATATATGGAGGCGAATTATAGAGGAGAATATATTTTTAAAACAACAATTTTCTACCCCTCTCCGGGTTTTTATACAAAAATTTGTTAAGAAGAAAATTGTACCGATCAAAATGTGGTTGACAATGTTTCATTGTGAATTTCATTAGTTCGGACTTCCATTGTGTAATTTTGTCTATTTTATTTTATTTTCATTTTTATTTGTTATTTCAGAGATTTCAAATCATATACTAGACAATGGAAGTCCGAACTAATGAAATTCCTGATATATCATCAATATTACGAATCTGTATTGACACATTTTGTCATAGAGAAAGCATTCTCAGCAGCTAGCTTTCTTCGTGTCATTCGAGAAGACATAATTGATGTTTGTCTTATCTCAGCGAAAACGGGAGTTTCTCCTCTGAAATCTCTTTCCATTCCTATCTCATGCAATAAGGAATGAGCTCGAGTTCCCCATACAAATCATTCAAAACCAACTGTAAATTTCTATATATTATGTTGTATTAAATATTTCCTTCTAATAAAATTTTTCAATTCAGTATTTACATATTTGTCTAATCAATAAAGTCATATATACAGCCTCAAAATATTAATGGCTTGATTTATTTATTAGTTCCATAAGTAATACTCTTGTCACCTGCAATATATTTTCAATTACATCAAATAAATGTACATTATTAATAAGAATAAAACTGTAGAATATTTGACAAAAAAAAATACAATTGGACTTGGCACAACTTTATGATTTCAAATATTCTGAGTGACGATAATTGAAAAAAAAACCTGTCATGCTAGATATCTCGAAAACCGTCAATATTTTCGAAGTAAAGATATACATAAAGTGACTTTCATTTTCTAAGTAGAAACCGCAAAAGCAATAAAAAATATAGGTTGCTATTTAAAAAAACATAGTTGGGATCCGCCCACAAAAAATTGAACATCCTGTGTGACCGCCAATGTTTTTATTTTGTCTAGATCGTGCAATGAGGTGATATTATAGAAATTTAGATTCCTATCTGTTTCCTAAATTGAAATATGGAACACCGCGCCACTGTTGCAGGACCCTGTATAATGAAGCATCAAAAGAATATTCCGATGTTAATATAATAGCTTTCCTCGATAACATTCTTCAATACAAGGCGTCAAAATACATAAACAAATATACATAAACAACTGTTCAGACTTTTCAGCTGGTGGTCTGCGCACCCGCAGTGTGATTTTCACCCTCACTATAGTGAGAATATCTAACATGATTTTCATACATCGGTAACACCAATTCTCTCGTAGATTTTGAATCGACTTTGTGTGATTTCCAACAGGAATATTATATGGCGTTTCGGGATACAGCATTTCAGTTAGCCCACTATTACTTGATCTAAGTAACTTTGTTCACAAGGTATTTATCATTTCAAAGAATTTTCATTAAATGAAGTGAACGGCCTTTACATGCTTCTGCTATTGAACATTGATAATTTTATCTATTTGATGAAAAATAAACTATTTTTACATGAAAGTGTCTATCTGTGACACACATTTAAAATTTGATGGTCTTGTTATTGAATCTCATGATGGAAGTCAAATGACCAAGAAATCCCCCTCAATTTCTTTTTATATGAAAATCTCCATTGCATGAAGAGATACATTGGTGAATTCAATACACAGTAAATGGTATGTGCTGAGAAAAAAATAATAATAATTCTGAACATTGTGAATTTTTTATTGAAAGAAACAAAACTGACAAATTAGAAACAGAAATGTTAAGCAGCTTCATAAACGAAAATCGTTTTTTACACGCCACAACATCAGATCCATGCACGTAACGGCACCTTCGTAACTGTTATGACCTTCTGTGCTGGACTGTATATTGCGATGTAGCACCGTTGATGCTAATTTCTTCAGTGGATAACGATAAGGAAGACCTTTTTCGTGTTCAAACACAAGGGCAGTATCTACTATATTGTTATGTGCAATTTTCAGAGCTCGCAAATCATTCTCCAAGGAGTGGCCAATTAAAACTGTGCTTGCTCCTATGAACTGCAATAGGTCATTTTGCACTTCGTGTATTCGTTTTGGGGCATTGATTGCCATATCATGGGCCGTTATGCCGGAAAATCGGGTATTGTAGTCTACAATCTCATGATATGGCTTCACATATGAGTCATAAACTATGCTTCCATCAATACGGACAACGGTGACTTTTGTTAACTCCAATCCTCTTACTGTATAACACATTTCACAGTCCAATGCATAAACTCCACCGACTTGAAAATCTTGCCTCTGTTTCGTTATTGCATATCCATCATAATCATCTTCTATATCGTTATTTTGGAATCCACTCCATACATGAAGACGACTCTCTGTGCAACCCAAGGAACCAAATTTTTGATTGCAGCATTCGTGAATGAAGTATCCATAATGCCTTTTACCCCAATGGTGGTAACACTTTTCCTGCGTAATGTAGTCGTTTGCAGTTGTGAAAAATATTTTCTGGCACCTGCAGCATGTCCTCGTCAAACATTTTTCTTTAGGCCTAAACTCCTTGGCATCGATATTTAATCTTCCGTTACGAACCGGAAAGCTAACACTTGTTGAACTATTTACTGGCTTAATTGGATATCCTAACCTCAATAATAAAGTGGGAGAGACCACATATCTCACAAGTAAAAACTCAAACGTTTTCTCAGAAATCCCCAATGCAATGAAATGAGGTGAAGGCTGCATGTCAAAACTTGTGGAACGTACTGTTTTTAAAAAGTCTTACCCACTGTCGTTGATCTGCAAAAAAAATGTTATTGGTTACTTTCATCGATAGTGTTTGACGTAATGAAGTGAAAAGTGAAGACATAATGTGGTTATATGACCAGCGATGCTCTATTTCAATCGAGAAAAAAATTACAGCGTCTTATGAGCTTTTTGTCTCTACCAACATGGCTCGCTTCAAAAGGACGACTGTATTTGACAAATGAAAGGACAACCCTCCTTGGCTACCTTGCATTAACTTCTAATAACCAACATGTTGAGCAGAGTCAATATAAAAATAATGTTGCACGGTCTATTGGGGGGTGAACGCCACAAGTCAAAAAAGACTTTTGTTAGATATTAGAAGAGGAAACTATTTTTTTATGTCACTTCTTATTCGATCAGACACTTCAAAGTTTGATACTTGAAAGTTTACCAAAAAAAAGATAGATAGATACGTTAAACAATATTGAATACATACAACTTGAAAAAATTCGCAAAAATGAATGTTTATTTACATATATGTTAATATGTTTTTCTAATTCATTAAAATATTGTGATTATTTGCAAGAATAAACACACAAAACTGCCAATCTCGCGAGATCTCGAAGTCGGCGAGATCTCGCGGTACTGACATTGGTAAACTCATGAGAGCTCGTCTGAGCCCCAATCTCGCGAGAATGCATTCCCCGATTAGATTTGATTGAATTACCAAGCTTTAAGACCAATCAATTATAAACAGTTTTCCCTTAACAGAAAGCGTTTCGATAACCAAGTCAGCATCATCTGGAGATAATTGAAACTCTTACCTCACACTATCGTCTGTTAGTAGTAATTGGAACCCGAAACAACAAACACTACATATGAATGAATTAATTATCATTGTACCTACCTCTCTCCAAATTTCACTCACCAATCACTGATCACAATTTGTAGCAAATATGTATATTATTTTCTGATCACTTGAATGAGAGATACACTTCGAATGAAGAAAGAATTTATGTTGATAGTAGTAACTTTATCAAAAGCCTTAACAGATGTAGAATGATGAAGATATCAGATATTCAGCCTTTTAAATACTAAAATATTACCTGTCGAATTCACCCGACAAATTTACCTGTCGAAATAGTCAATATATGAAATTTTATCTACCAAAAATTGTACCTGAAGTGCCCAAATTGATGTTTATTCGTATTCTTATTCGTATTTTCATTCAAGTAACACTTCATAATGAGACTTGCACTAGACTGTTTACAAAACCGCAACACGTGTTGCGGTTTTGCTACATTCTGTTTGTTTTGATTATGGAATCCAAAATGCGGATTGTGATTGAATTTTATTGTTTCGAGAAAATACGGCAGAAGGAAAAGAAACCACAAAAAATAGTAACAATAATTATTTTGAAAGAACGAAACTTCTTATCAAATTTGCATCCCTGAGGCTAATGACGTCAATAAACTTACCTACGAAGGCGGGTGAAACAAATCCTCTAGTACTCGGGAGCTGTAACATCAACATAACTTGGCACAAGATGTTGATGTGATCACTTTACCGTTTAGATATATTTTTCACATCTACGGGCCGAAATATCTTCGGCTGCCATTTTTTCAAACGAATCAAAAAAACGATAAGCTTTTGTTACATATAAATATTGAAATCTACAACAAGCAAGACATCATTATCATGGAGGTAGTCAAGCAACATGAAATTATTGAAAAACTCCTAGAACCCTTCAATAGACACAGATGGTGGAATGTAAATAACAAATAAAATTGAACTCCAATTATTAAGCAATTTGCAACCAACTATATCTATAAAAGGTGTTGCGGAGATCAAACACGTCAAGTCTATGGGTTTGAATTTCGAATGATTTTGAAGAGCGAGAATAACCCCTCCTCTTCCGGTTGTGTTTGTTTGGCTGAAATTTCTGTTACTTTTTAGGATATTGTAGTTGCTTGGGAAAAGCTCTACATCAAATACATTACTGGAAAGCCAAGTTTCACTCAAACATATAACATCTAATTCTCTAGAACTCGCTGCGTTAAAGAAGTCCTTAGTTTTCGTGTTAAGCCCTCGCACGTTTTGGTAATAACAGTTGAAGGTGTAACTGGGTGTAGTGCTTAAAAATTCACTATTTTTGGAGAGCCGTCGAAGTGTTTGATTCTGATATTAGTTTCACCGTTATTTTTTCTTTGTTCCACTTCTTGTGGTTACTACTAGTTACTATTAGTTAGAGTGATTTTCACTGGATGAGGGGAAGTCCGGTCCTTATCAAATTTACCCAGCCTATGCATATATGTGATAGGTAAGTCGGTCCCAGGAGAAAGGTACGATAGTTATTTTGATACCTCACTTTTTCAGAGGAGACACGTTTTTCTTTGGAAACAGCTGATGATTATTCTTTTATGCCAAAAATAATCAAATTGCGTTGTCGGTTTTGTCTTTCAAAAACTTCTTGGATGACTTCCTCGAACTGAGGTATTATTAAGTGTTGTGTTATCAACAGGCTTGATGTTTTTAATTTCATCTTGAAGAGCAACTATAGCCGCCTTCAATGAGTTGATATCATCACCAATCTGGTCGCACTTTTGGCATGTCAGAGTTACCGATTTTTTGGAATTAATCAGTCTAGTTTCTGATGAAGTGATATTAGCGCACGTGTGACAAACACATTTCAGTAACAAATGAGGTTGCACCGCTTTGTTACAACAACTACAAGTTTCCATTTCTGGATAACCTAATAACACACCACTGGATCACAAACTGCTTCCTGATTTAGTAAGTACTCCTAGGAAAATGTTATGTTTGGTTGGATAGTATTTCTATCAATACCAAATTGATGGCCACAAATTTATGTCCAGGTGGTATGAAATTTGAAATTCATTTCAATTTGTAACCCTCACAATTTCCTCGTGAAGCAGGAGCACACTGTGAACACTCACACTCACTTATTTACCCTGTGAAATTAATTTAAGACACTCAAGACGCAGATACATAGAAGAGGTATCTATGGTATAAATAAGGATAACATTGTAAATATATTTAGTTTAATCTTCTTCTTGAAGATGATCACTTGGTGATCGAAACACGTGTCGAGGTGTTAAAATAACGGTTAGGCGTTGGGGAAAAACTCCAGTAATATTCTAGAAATAGACTTATTTTTATTATTTGTTTCCGAAATATTATTATTGTACTTACGTGGAAGTTTTAACATCTCTATATAATGCTGAATAAAAGCCTTTGTTTCATGCCAGCGCAGCGCAGCGTCAACAAATCGATTCTAGGCACATTACCGCTGTTTGCCTTTGTAAACCCTTGTTCCATGGCTCACGTTATTATACTTCACTTTCGATTTAACACACAACAACAAAAAAATAAGAAAAAATAGCTCGTGTATAACAACTGTAGTATCATACAATATGCCATATTCGTTTGTTTACTCTAACTTGATTTATAAAAGGAAAGATGGAAGGAAGTTAAAAGGGAAATTATAAAGAGTAATCAAGAGTGTCATGAAAAAGAACTTTCTGAAGGGTTCAATGATCAGATGGTTTCATCGAAATTTTTTTCATCTATTTGTGTTTATTAATTGATCCAGAAATCTATATTGAAATGTGTGGTTAGTGCAAAAGCATTATCGATCCTAATAATGGCAAATGTACAACTTGCACTCTCTTTTAAACGGTTCATGATCGCAATCATGCATTACGTCATGGAAGAAAATTGGATGTTCTCATAATTTTTTTGATGAATTCATTGTTCAAATGGAATGTACCGGTTACTTTGTCTCGATAAGGAAGGATAAGTGCAAGTAACATGTGTTTTCTCACACAATTTCTTTGACGTTATTCGATATATGTATTCCTTCCTGGGCAAATACTCAATTGAAATATCTGTGAATGAAATAGGTAAACAATTCAAGACTTAAATTGAAAGTAATTGTTATGAAACACGTCTTTCGTAAGGCAAAACACAAATATGTCCATTACGATTAAATACATCATTTATTTCGATTCTGCTTGTTATTTGACGTCAATGTTTATTTTCTTGATTCCAAGCGATATGGAATAAACTGAGGTGAATTAATTTCAAAGATTACTTAGGTATAGTTTTTTATTCATCAACGTTTTAATTTTTATACGAAATATTAAAAATTCAGTTTGATTCGAAACTAACACTTGTTTATTTGCATTTGCAAACTGAGATGGATATATGATTTTGATTGAAAAATCCTATCGATAAATTGATGGATGTAGCCGTTTCTACATGGTAGGAAATCATAATGAAGAAAAGACAAATGAAACTTGCTATGTTTTTTACCACTTTTATTTCAAACTAACGTTACTGCAGTTTCGTCACATACGGACATTTTCAAACTTATACAATAAACTAACAATGATTCATTACATTAGCCATTATATACCATCCCTGTAGGTACTAATTAATAGAGGTACTTGAATTTACAGTTTACAATACGGATCTGCCAATTTAAAAACCGGCTAGTAAACTAGCCGGTTTTTAAATTTAAAATTATTTAGAAACCAAGGTTTCTAAATAATTGAGTTTGTAACCCTTCCTTGCATAGTGCAAAATTTCCGCATCGTATGCAAATAAAAGTGGTAAAAAAAAGTTTCATTTCTCTTTTCATTATGATTTCCTATCACGTAGTAACGGCTACATCCATCAATTTATTAAAAATTAATGAAGTAACTTGATTTATTTTGTCACCTTGGATAGCGCGACCATGTTATTTTTATTATTATTACCGAAATGAAAACTGAAAATACTTTTATTTGGTATAATTTACGTATCAAAAATAATTTTTCGAATCTTTTAGAGTTTCTAGCCTACCTGAAAGGAAGAAAATGGACCACTTATATTAATTTATCATACACAAATACATAGATACATGAAGTAATAATAGTGATTTGGTTATAATTGAAAAAATTATTTTTTTTCTTTAGAGTTAGCATCTCTAATTCATATATCCCCATTTTCCACTTCAACTCTTTGATTCTAAATTCCCGTCCTCCATTGTCATCTGGAAATGCAATAAACAAAAGCCGGTAGGTACACGAAATTTGCAAAGCCTCCTCATTAATACAAGAATGATTGAAGTTTGTGAAGTTGGAACAATTAGAGAAGTTCTTTTGTGTTGCCTTTTGCTCACTAATAAATTTTCGATATCATTAAATTTAATTCCTGTTGTAATGGTTACAAGTTTGTTCCGTCAACTGAACTGTGCCACGGCCAAAGTTTGCGACTTTTCAATGGCGTGCATATAACATTTTGGCAGATATATTTCAATAGTAACAGGAAAGAAAATGATAAGTGGTGAAAATTTTCAATCTGATGAAACATTATGGGAATAGGGTCAATGAATCTTCATTAGTTCGGAGTTTTATTGATAACTTTCTTCACTATTTGTCAATATTCTTCCAAAATATTATCTCATGGTTTATGACACGAGAGTGTTGACTCTTCCTCAAACATTTCGAAAAAGTGTGGATGGAAAAGCGATATTATGATTACACAACTGTTTCCGAGGCAAATGAATATATTAACTTAGGAAATGAAAGGGGAAGTTTCGAGTTTTGGAAATCGATTGAAATAAATTCCTTTTCTCCATCATCATATTGGAATTGCATGGTATCAGAGACGTGTATTGAGGGGTATCTTGAGACAAAAAGAATAAAATCGTGAATATTCTTGAAGTAACTGGATCCATTGAGATGCCACTAAAATAGTGGTGCTCCAAAAATATTTGAATTGCTTCTGCTATGTGACAACACTGCCAAAAATGCAAAATTTTCACTTTGTGAATCCCAAGCTCGATTCAACAATCCTCCTTGATGCTGTTATGTGGTATCGAAGAGCTGGTCTTAATTAAGTAATCAACTTGTAGAATTCTGCATGTTTGGCTTTGAGCTGATTGGGGTTATAAACAAAACTGATAGAAGCCTTATAACCCCATGAATGAATTATCAATAGAGAGAGTTACCATGCTCATTAATGATTGTTTTATTGAAGAAAGCCTCGTGTAAATGTAAATCTTTGTCGTGATAGTTAGAATTGACACCTCTAGCACAAAAGACTTCATTGAAAACACTTATTACACAACAATACGAAAATATTGCCACTTGATGCGCGATTCGCTCACCAACTTATGATCTCAAGAAAGAAGTAGAGAAGTTTTCAAAGAAATAGCTGAAAGTAACGAATATCCTCCAAACATAATGCAGTAGGAATTGAAAATCAGACGGTGTCTTCGTGAATCTATGACTTTTCAGAAGGACAATCACCTGAAATTTATAGTTTTTCCATATGAGCCAGAATGCACCAATGGATTGGTGGTTTTTGTAATTGCTCGTACACTTCAACAAGTGTATGGTAATCCGAAAGGTAAGACGACGAAAAATGACAAGTTTGGGGTTAACGAGATAAACCATGAAGATTGTGATCTATGCTGAGCATAGATCTCATGGAATGAGATCTATGCTCAGTAGCAAACGGCGCGTTGTTTTCTTTAATTTAATAGCCACAGCAAGAAACTAGATAAATATCAGGTATCACGATAAGTACTCATTAATTAATGAATAGCATTCGATAAACAATGAAAATAACACAACTGACAGTTAGGAATTAGGTGAATTACACCCATTTAATTCCCTAATTACCTATATTTGATGACACTTATCATTGGAAGTAGATGCATATAGGGCAGATACATTTGAAGCTACGATAATATTAATAATAATATTCATTTGCCATTCAATTTGAAATATATACAATAATCTCAGTTGACGACAAATAAATATAGTTCCTACAGAAGAGGAAACCTGTATGCGGGTTATATCATGTTATTATACAATGGATTATAATGAATGAAATATAAAAATAATGTTTTTTTCAGTATGAACAAAAAAGCACATTAGTTAGTTTGAAGGAAAAAAATTAAGTTATATAATAAAGCAATCACAGTAGGTACATTGCATCGAACATCACTCATAAATCAATCAAACAAACACCCTATTTTTTTTAAGAAACAAACCCTGGAGAAACCGACCTACAAATTATACAATTCTAACCACATACATCTTCTACAGACATTAATGCATTACAGTACACCTCAACATATTGTTGTATCTGTGCTCTAGGCAAACCTGAGATCCAAACTTTAAGCTTAGTTTTGGACATATCAATGTCAACGATAGTTTTGATATGTACTGGAATAAGATTATAAGCCGAGGAGCTAAGTGAGTAAAACAATTTTGTAAAGTATTTTTGTGCGATTTTGGCACATAGACTGAATTCATTTTGTGGCGAGTTGCATAAAGGTGTTGCCTTATAATATTTTCGAGGAAGTAGAGGGTTGCCTTATGTCCTAAGTCATTGTTTCCTCATAGGGCTTCTGTCGGGTAAGTTCTTCTTTTCTTTGTGATTATTTTCAGAGTAACTTTTTGTATTTGTTCTAGGAATTTTATATGAGAAGTACTTGCTGATCCCCAGGCAACTATCCCATAGGAGGGGTGAGTTTCAAACAAGATATAGTATAGCATGAACATTTGAGCTTTATCTAGGTAGGGTGTCATGTATTTCAATCTATATTGTAACAACTGAAAGGTTTAGAAGTCATCTCTTTGGTTGAAAGACAATATTCTTGTCATGGTGTGCGAAAACTGTTTCCTATAAGTAAGCCTTTAACACCACCAGTGGGTGTTCAGTTGTGAAAAGCCACCTTATTAGTGACCAAGCACGCCCCTTAAATCACTCCGCCTCACATCATTAAGCTCGCAATTATCTCAGACAGTTATTTCTCGAAAATTGCGTTCGTTTCAATGTTGCCATATAATTATATGCAGATATAAATTGGTCGGCATCCACATACGAGAGCTAACAACAGAGAAGGCAGACAAAGAGAGCACATTCTAAGGGCCTCGAAAATATAACCAGAAAAGCTGAAGCCGCGTTCTGGCGGTTCGCTAACCACTGCCAAATTAGTTCAATAAGAAATAGGCCACGCGTCGCAGTCATTATTATCGGTAGATTGGAATTTGCATACTCCGCTAGATACGTGTCTTCATTTGCTCGTACGCTAAGGGGCACTTTCAGCTCTCCCGGTCGATTTCGCTCCAACGTGGCCGATAATTACTTTTGTTCTGGACCTGCAATTTGTCTTGTATTGGGTGTGTCGGGAAAGTTTCCTGTCCGGGAACGTGACTACTGTTCTGTTGATTTGAGGAAATACATACTCTCAACATATATTACTTTCGTTGTGAAAAGAAAAATTTCATCAATAACTTACTATAAAATTTTAACCTCCCTTCTCAAAATGAAATGAATGTTCAAAATATTCGTCAGCGATCTCGTGAATGAATTTCAAACCAACGATACAAAATTGAATACAAATCCAAATCTGGAAAGAAGGACAATGGTCAATGGCCTTCAGCCTGTGGAAAGTGGTACCAAAAGTGATTCCTTAATTTCAATCAGTTAAAGTGCAGTGTTCTTCATCTTGGATGTAGTAACCCAGTAAATCAGTTCAACTCAGCTAACCTTCAGTTCATAATGAAATCCTACACTGGAAGCATTCACTGTCATGCTCTCCTTACTGCTTCATAAAATCATTATTATTCTTATTAAGATAAATAATCTGTTCTATTGTTATCGTCAGGGCTATTGTTATTATTACTTTTTTTTTCAAACCATATATAGTACATTAACTGATATCCATAGGTTTCTTATTCAAAAAATTTAGCAGCTTTTTCCACATGAACATGTAACTAGACTATTTCTATGTTTGCGACGTGCCAAATGAATAAATGAATGCTAGCAAAGTCTCATCACTTAAACCCGTGAAGTACCTAACATATCACATTGTTATGATAACACATGAGCAGAAAAGTCTTGGGTCTAAGAAAGAAAACGGGTTTTTTTGTTGCAAGATGGCATTACTCATCAACGTAATCTCCATCAAGAGCCACATAATCATTACAGCGCTGTTGAATGCCACTTATGTCCAACGATTTATCTTTTGCCTCAAAATAGGCCTCATTTTTAGTATTAACCTATTCATTTGAGCGAAATTTCTTACCGGTGGGTATCGCTAGAGGCCAGACCTAGAGACTACGGTGGATGCGGAAGTAATTCGTGGTTAACTATAGAAGACCAGTATCTTCAATATCAAATCTCAGTAAAATTCTAAAAAATGATCACAGTCAGGCTAGACTTATTTATACATAAACATGATATTATCTGACTGACAGTTTGGTTTTCGGGCAGGAAAATCCACCGAAAATGCGGTATTACAGCTCACTAATTACGTTTACGAAGCACTTGATAGAGGCAAACCATCACTAGGGATTTTTATTGATCTATCAAAAACATTTGATACAGTTAACCACTCTATTCTACTGTGCACTCTGGAAAATATTGGAAAATAAGGTAATGCATATAAATTGATAGAGACATATCCCACGGGTAGAAAACAGATTGTGAAAATGAGTAATATGAAAAGCGGGAGAAGAAAATTGAATGCGGAGTGCCGCAAGGAACTGTTCTGGGTCCGTTGCTCATCACTATTTATGTGAACCGACTGTTTTCGATTGGAACCGCAGGACGCATAATAAATTTTTCTTTACTCTGAGCAATCTTGGTCTGAGGTCAAAGACATGGGAGAGAAAGATCTAGAAAAAATCAAAGATTGGTTCGACCATAAACATCTTTCACTGAACTTCAATAAAACCTATCACTTGCCATTTTCTAATGATAAGGCTACACTTTCTCAATTCAATCAAATAACTATCCGAAACTCCTTCAAGATACCCCCAGCTAACCATATAAAGTATTTAGGGGTTCTCATAGATCCTCACCTGAGATATGACTTTCATATCAAGCATAATGTAATCAAATTGCGATGTATATTATACAAATTTCGTTAACTGAAAGATATACTTGACATTAAACAAAAAAAATCACTACAGTTTCGTTCAAAGCCATTTGATATACTTCATAATAGGATGGGGTGGGGTTTCCAAATCACATCTTCGCCCACTGGAAGTCATTCAAAGAAAATGTTTGATACTGGTGTTGAATAAACCGTCCCGTTATCCCTATGATATGCTATATAAACAATCAGGAGTATTTGATCCTAGACAGCTGTTTTACAAAGTATTGAATCAATAATTAGGAGGAACTTTACTCATCCATTTGAGTTTATGTTTATAAAATTATTACAATGTGTTGAAACAACGATAAAAATAAAATAAATACAACAATTGAAATTAATTGGCGCTCCGGGGCAACTTCATTGATTCCAGTGGCGCATTTGCTTTTTCAGCTGCAGGAAAACCCGGAAAAACCTGCAGCACCACATCATCTGAAGAT
>WOGO01004513.1:0-13208 GCA_015342085.1 Leptinotarsa defecta | reverse complement strand
GACTATTATTAACGGAGATACAACTTAGTGCCCTCTTGGCATCGCCTTTGTTCCTTCTTTGTCGGCGAATTCTGCATTCCTTTCTCTTTCATTTGACGTGCTATACGTGACGACTCGGCTATTATTAACGACGATGCGGCTTAGTGCCCTTCTGATTTGTTACGCCATCTTTGTTTTTCTCTGTAGATGAATTCTGCATTCGCTTTCTTTTCACTTGATGTGCTGCACGTTGAGATTCAACTATCATTAACGAAGGTGTGGCTCAGTGCTTTTTTGACATGTTGCACCATATTTGTTTTTCTATGTCGATGAATTCTGCATTTCTTCTCCATTGACAAATAGTCAGACAAATTGGCAAAAATGTTTCAACTAGTCACTTTGAAAAAATCAGAAATTTGAAATGTTTCACGGTTTTGCGTGTCATCCTTCCACATATAATTTTCTGAAGCGAGTACGAAGACACAAAGTACCTTCTGACTTGACCTTTCTATGTTCACATCCTACACCATAGGTATGAAAATCATATCTAGGGAAAGCACATTCCATGGTTCTTTTCTACTTGAAAAGTGAAACACATGCCTAGAGTGGAACTAGTGTAATAAAAAATGTGGTATGACTACCGCTGTTTAGTCAACATGAATTCGGCTATGTGAAAGTAGTAGTGAAATGTGAATGTATGAGTGTAAAATCCTCTAATAACGCGGTCAAATGAAAGTTTAGTTCATCTATCGTGTACTCTACTATATAAACCACAGGGGTATATTTCTAGAAGAGAATAGTTCAAATAGAGCATTGAACAGAGAATATACACCTTTACAAAAAATAATACAAAAATTACCATCAGAGTCTGTAGGTAGTGAACACTTCATGGATACTTGAAACCAAACTCATCATCACATAATCACATTTGCCCGTGTGAACATTTCATACCACAGGGTACAGGTACAGTAGTTAGACTTAAGGAAAGTACATTCAAATGAAATTTGAGTTAGTTCATCTATCGTATATTCCACTACAAGTTGATTAGAAAAATTGTAGAAAATACACACACAAATTTTGTGTGGACCAGGAAAAAAATGATAAAACTTTTTTGTTTTCATCGTTCTTTTACCAAAATGATTTGTTTTTAATGATATTCGATGGACTAATCTTATTTTGATTCAAATATGTTGTATTTTCTGAATCGGAATATTCAGTTTTACATTTTATTTTGATGTTGAACCAAAAAAAAAAATAATTCCAGACCAAAATGATACTCATGTTTCGAAAATAAGTTCTTTTGAAACTAATAGTGTAATTTTTCTAGAATTGTCTACTTTCAATTGATGTGATACACAAATGTGTATTTCACAAAAAATTCAATCGAATTGCTTATGAAAATTATTACCATTTCATTGACATTTTTTTGTATTCATCGGTCGCAATGAATCTAATATCATCTACTATCCATATAAGTATAAAAATTAGAATTATCTGTCTGTGGAGGTTTGTTAGAAAAAATATCATACAAGTCAATACATTTCCTTGATTGATAACAAATTAATAATGGTAATCATTATTAGGTATGTAGAAAATATTGTGATTATAACGGAAACAATAATTTACGAAAAGTCGATTCAAGTGAACAGGAATGGGATGAGGTGAACTTTTTAAGGTGGAAAATGGTTTTTCAAAATTTCTACCGAAACTAGAACTGTTCTAATTATGTGTGATGAAGAGATCTACAACTTCAGATCGATCAGTTTTTTTTATATAAAATTAAATTTTTAGGAACATGCAATCCATGAATTGAAAAACAAAATATTTCATAATTATGTTCTCACAGTTTATATCACTAGAAGTACAACAAACGAATCGCTACACACTTCAAAAATTCAATGAAAATATTTGTCATCGCTTTTTAACTCACACACTACCAAAAATTTTTAATATTCTATCCCTAAGAATAAAACGTATCAGAAATGTTAAAACCTCTATAAAATCAAAAAAGTTATCTTTGAAAATTACTGTGAATTTATCAAAATATCAGAACACCAATAGATACACTGCCACTACATTGTTTCCTAACTCTATGTACAAAACTGTAATTTTATATTAATTAGTTTTACTTTGTAGCATAACACAAGTGTTAAGTCACTTAGATGCTATTTTATACACAATCCTTACTTTATATACTGCAATAACTGTCTTTATAATGTCTCCTCATTAGTATTTTAATCTTGTATTTTTTGTATCAACTGAATAAATTGAATAAAAATTAAATTGAAGTAGGTGATTGTTGATTTTTCGTGAAATTTTCAGGAAAAATCACCATTTCGAATCATTGCGACCACTTGGACTGAATAAAATTAATAATAATGAAAATGATAATGAGATACCGAAGAATTTGTCTAAGTTTTCCATTTTCGACATTGAACGAGGTGACCAACACTTTGCATTTCCTTCTATCTGTCCTACTAAGAAAGACTAATTTTGCGATATGCGAACATAATAATGAACAGAATTCAATCTAGCATTCATACGTCTTTATACAACAAATGTGATCCTTCGTATCATATAAACTACAAAACACGCAAGAAATATGATTTAGACATCGCCGAAAATGCATTTAAGCGAAGATATTGTTCACGTGGTCTGAATGGTAGAGTTTATTTCATAGATAATAGTAAATGATACTTTCCACACAAGCATCGCCTTTTTTTATTTTTATTGGATATATTTGGAGGAGGATAGAGAACGACAATTAAATTATGGCTCCAGCTAATTTGAAATATTTCTGGTATAATTATCAATATATTTCCGAAATATTATCCAAAGAAGTAATTTCATTTTCTAGTGATATTCCTCAATTACTGAAACATTTTTGTTCTATTCATCTTGAAATTGAACCATCTTCGAACGTAACCATATGCATGCAACATGAAGTCAAAAACAAAATCACCTATTGTTTCACATTCTTACCTCTGTCACCGTAGAAAAATTATCGTTTTGGTACGATAATAGGACTCCTTGTTGAATATAATTACACTGATGATCGATAAACTATATTTAGTATGCTCATTCATTTTCTAAGAGTAAACAATCAGATGTGTCACTTTTGAGCGCGGGAAAACTGAAATATTTTTCGTCAGCAAAATCAGCCCAATAGGAACTAGAAAATTTTCTAGAGAAAAATATCTGGCTGAAGTTGGACTCGAACTCATGACCTTTCAATCGTGAGTCATGCGCACTGCTGCTTGCGCCAATTCATTGCTAAATGATCCAATTACGAAAGATGAAAATTAAACCGTTGAAGTCGCGGTAACAAAGGCTTGAGAATTTATTTGAATAACATTGAGTTTTCATCAAAAAAGATAACTGATGGAGAAAGCATCCATTATTATTGAAGATTAGGGCGGCGATGAAGTGCCCATTATATGCTATTCAATTTCGGCCCTTTGGCGTCCTAAAAATTGTAGATGTCTATTGGGCTCTTTGACGACATTTTCATCTTTGGGACGCTGAAGTGACCATTAAATATTGCTGGCAGTATGGTGCCCGGTGCCGAACAACTCAAATGGCGCCAAACTACCCGATGCATGTCACAGTTTGGGTCCAAACGGCCCATTACACGACACGTGTTTCTGGCGGTGCAGCCAAATGTAAAGATGGGCAACACTTGTTTGCCGAAAACAGGAAACACTACATATGCACGGAGTGTTGCCCATCTTTACACTTGGCTGCACCGCGCTGATGAGGTCAATAGCCAGAATTACGTGTCCGCGGTTTGCCCCACTTTTGGAGTGTTGTGTCCACTAATTGTTTCATTTTTGATTTTTATGACATACCCATAATATCATACCCATAATATCGGACTCAGCACTCATGAAAGTTGCAAAACATAGACACGTGTTACGGACTTTTGGCCCATCATCAGTATGGTGCAGCCAAGTGTAAGGATGGGCAACGCTTGGTTACCAAAAGATAGAAATACAAATGCACGAAGCCACCAGCAGGAGCCAACCGCACATTTGTGGTTTCAGTTGATAGATCTTGTGTTTACAAGAAAACTATCAAAATCACCCACCACGGAGGCACCAATAGCTACCTGCGTGACATCCGGGTCCAGGAAATTATAAAAATATGAAAGTTATTGAGAGCCTTGATATAGAAACAGGAGTTAATATCGGACACTCATTTCGACAATGTATACTGTCATTCTCAGGGAAAACTTCAATAATAGAAGATAAGACTAATTGTTATTGTATAGTTGAAAATTATGTACTTACATTGTCATTGAGGTTGGACTCAGTGATGTTTACAATAATTTTTGTTATTATTTGATTTTAATGTTGAACTTAAATTCGAGAAATGGGAAAACATTGAAATTAGTTTGGATAGTGATTCAAGAATAATTATAATTACTCTTGAAACAATTAAACATATAAACGTCAAATTTGGTAAAATTATTGTGAATCTAATGAATAAATTTCTTTTTTGTCATTCTAAAATTCTGATTTTGTACCAGGCCGGTACATGTGATCACAAAATAAGTTATAATACTAAATCTGAATGAAAATGGAGAAGAAGAAGTAAATGACATGACAGTTCAGAAAACAATTACATTGTTGGATTCAGTATTGCCAAACTTTCATCCTATACTCTAATAAATATGAATTTTTGAAATTATGAAAATTTTTTTCAATTTATAGTAGAAAAGAGTAAATTTCACTTACGTGATTTAGATCAGTTTTTATATTTAAGCAATGACTGGATTTTGATATGAAAGACATTTCAAGAAAAAGTCTCTTTGTAAGGTTAGATTCTTTTGATACAATTTTTACATTATTATAGTTCATATTATGCCCTGTTTGATTAACATGTTCGCCGAAGGCACATCTATGTGGGGCTAAACTGCTGTCGATTTTATGTGAGGTAATACGATCTTTCAAATTTCTGGAAGTTTAACCAATGTATATGCTGTCACAATTTTGACAAGGGATAGAATATATAACATGTGATTGATGAGTAAGAGGTGTTTTGTCTTTTATTTTGGTAAAGATAGATTAATGGATAGAGCGGTTTTATAGGCAATTTTAAAGTTATTGTTATTAAATTTGTTAAAAACTCTTACAAGTTTAGGTGTTACCTCTTTTATATATGGAAGCGATTAATCCTAACCAACTTTACAAAGACACTTTTTCTTGAAATATCTTTCATATCACAATCCAGTCATAGCTTAAATAAAAAAACTAATCTAAATCACCTAAGTGAAATTTACTCTTTTTTACTACAAATTGAAAAAAAATTCATAATTTCAAAAATTCATCTTTATTAGAGTATAGTACATAAAATAATCATAATCAAATTGACATTCCTGTATAGGATGAAAGTTTGGCAATACTGAATCCAACAATGTAATTGTTTTCTGAACTGTCATGTCATTCATTTCTTCTTTTCCATTTTCATTCAAAATTAGTATTATAACCTATTTTGTGATCATATGTACCGGTCTGGTACAAAATCAGAATTTTAGAATAAAAAAAAAGGAATTTATTCATTAGATTCACCATAATTTTACCAAATTTGACGTTTTTATGTTTAATTGTTTGATGTGTAACTATAATCATTCATGAATCACTATCCAACTGAATTCAATGTTTTTCCATTTCTCAAATCTAACTTCAACATTAAAATCAAATAATAAAAAAAATTATTGTAAACATCACTGAGACTAACCTCAATGACAATATAAGTACATAATTTTCAACTGTACAATATCAATTAGTCTTATGTTCTATTATTGTAGTTTTCCCTCAGGATGACAGTATACATTGTCTAAATGATTGGAATATATTGTTAAAAGAGTACACTTTTTCAATTGCTGCTTAGCCAAATATTCACCTGTTAATTCATTTATATATATATATATATATATATATATATATATATATATATATTCCTAATTGGCAGGAAATAAAGACCAAAATATATGCGAAAAGCATGAAGTGCAGACCACAGCATGAAAAGCAGACCACTGAGCATGAAATAAAGACCAGCCTGAGAATATGAATGAAGGTTATGTAGACCGGTACTCATTTCTTGCATTTGGAGAGGTGGAAAAGGGGTGGAGCTTAATTTGAGGGGAAGTTGATTATTCCAAATTGCAGGAAATAAGGACCATGATCGAAATGTTATTAAAAGTCTCATTTTCTAAATGTTATAAGGTCTAGTATTCGAATATCGATGTTAGCGAGTCAACGTTTCACCGTTTCTTAGGAAATCCAGTAAAATTTCTACAAATGTTTACTGGTTAATGAACAATTTTCAGGCTATATTTCTAATCATTGATTCCGGCCTCTAATATTCAGCATTCACAAAAACGAAAATAAAAATTGAATAACAGAAAAAAATTACAAAGTTTGTTGATTTGAATCTGGTTCAAAGATAGGTCAAAGTTCGCCCTGGACAACCGGAATAACAGGGTTTTCTCCAGGGGCTGCAACCTAGTCTGGGTTTACCCCATGCTACAGCCCTTTTTGTATAACATAACCTAAACAATTTTTTGCATGTACGTGATCGTCTAGCAAATCAACGACGGGGCGAAACTAATATATAATATATAACTGTTTGCATTTACACGGGCGACACGCCGCTCACTGACACGGCTTCACCGTAACTGTATTTGATACAAAATTGATTGACATTTACATTTTTTATAGAAATGGTCTAGGTCAGCAAGAAGCGCATTGCTCCGTCTCGTATGATCGATCAAACATCATAATCTTTTTGGTGAAGTTAAGATGATTGTTATGAAATGACTACGGTTTTAAATAAAGGATAAGAGAAGATAAATAAATAGGTTTTTCTATACTTCTTGATTTTCTTAAATAAATTGAAAATAATTACGTTACATACAAAAAATATATAGGAAAAACTTCCAAAGCAAGAAAGAAAAAATAATTTTCAAAATAAACTTCATTAAAAGTTGTGTAGATGATGCATAGAAGTTACTTTCAATACAAAATGATAGAAAAAGTCCTGACGAAACACGAATTACAGTGATTTTCGTATAATTAATGCACAACGTCCATATAGTTGTTTCAAAAGTATTTTTTCTTTCGTATAATTCAATGTTAATATGGACTTAGTTGTTTCATTAGAATTTCTATTATTTTTGTATTGAAAGTAACTTCTATACATGATATACACAGCTATAGGTAGGATAAAGATTGGAGTAAAGTGAGGGTGGAGAGGGGTGATTTTTTTTTCATATGGATATCTCATTTTTAGTTTTCATTCAAAATATAAAGTATCAGAAAATGACAAGAGTAAGGCGAGACTTTGGAGGGATGAATCAATGTTTTTCACATAGAATATCTCATTTTTCATTATACGTCCCGAATATACAATTTGAAAATGACAAGAGTAAATGAGGGTGAATCAATTTTTGTTCATATACAGTGTCACACATAAAGTACGCAACATATGGAACTTTTTTTTATCAATAGATTTATTGAAAATTTGACTTTGCAGGAAGTTTGTGCTTGCAAAACGATGGAAAAAAACATTTTACCTTGTGTCATTTGTTCTCTACCTCTCAAACTTGACATTTTTTCGAAAATCTTCTAAAAATCAGGTTATACTACAGAATTTTAAATGTGTCAAAGGAATAAGTTTCTCAATTTTCCATTTTATACCTCTCCTCTAAATTTGAATTCTCGACTGTAATTTCGACTTTTTTCCAATTTTTTTTAATTTTCCGAAAATTTCGATGCGTCGATTTGAAGGAAACATGATTCAAATTTCGTAATTTTGATTAATACGCGTCTTGCAACAACAATGAAAAATTTCTGAAGGTGAATTATTTTTTTTCCTGGGAACAGGCCAATGTTGGTATTTGCTTGGCAAGAAATGACATTAAAGACGCGTATTAATGAAAATTATGAAATGAACATGGTTCCTTCGAATCGGTGCATAGGAATTTTGGAAAAGTAAAAAAAAATTGGAAAAAAGTCGAAATGGCAGTAGAGAGCTTAAATTTGGAGAAGAGATATAAAATGGAAAACTAAGAAACTTATTCCTTTGATACTTTTTGAAATTTTGTAAAGTGACCTGATTTTTGGAAGATTTTCGCAAAAAATGTCAAATTTGACAGGTAGAGAGTAGCAAATGAAACAAGATAAAATGCAAAGTCAAATTTTCAATAAATCTATTAATAAAAAAAAGTTCCATATGTTGTCACTTTATATGTGACACTGTAGAAAAAAATCATTTCATTTAAATATAGATATTCAAAAAGTGATTTGAATATTTAATACTTACCCATTCCACAAAAATCCTTGTACAATGATAAGAGTGAAGTGGTGGTATATAGGGGTGAATCAACTTATTACTCATTTAGAATAATTCATTTTCAATTCAGAATATAAAAATTCTCGAAAAATGGCAAGAGTAAAGAGAGAGAGTGTAGAGGGATGAAACAATGTTTTTCATGTGAATCTATATTCAGAATATGCATTTTCAAAAAATAATTTGAATATTTAATAATTACCCATAAATACGTTTACGTTGACTGTTATCAGAGATCAGATCGCAAAATTCTATAAACATCTCTACGTTGTGTAATTATCGAACGAAAAAAAAAACAATGGAAAATTAATAATTTATTTACTTACCTCTAAGATTAATTTTAATTTTTTGAGCTTAGCCCAGAAAAATATTCCCAACGCGATCTGATCACAAATTCAAGGAAATATGATGACTATTAAACCAAATATTTCCTTATATACTTTCAATTGTATCAACGGGTATAAATCAGAAGATACATGTTGTGTAATTATCTTCTGAATAAATAAATCAATTATTTAATAATATCGTTATTTTCGACGACGACTAATGACGTAAATATAAGGATATATGATACGTAGGTGGTGTGTATATGTGACAGTCATGTGGCGGATAGTCTAAATTATATACTATACTATTTTGTTACCTTTTGAGGACACTTCAGTTTTTTAGTATCATAATTATAGACAAATAAGATCTATTTGTATTTACTTATTTTATACAAAGTTAGAATAACTCCCTGAGTTTTTGACGAACGTAGATTGTGTGGTCAAAGAACAGAGCATTTTGATCTGTGATATTTTTTTATTCTCTGTGTCGAAGTCTTCTCTCGAATATATCAATCAGTATCAGCTGCTTTCTGTTCCACACTGATCAGCTGAGCAAAAAATGTTTTGTTCACAAAACATGTTCTTTTGTTTGTTTGAAAATGGTTGACAATGTTTTATCCGTAAAACATTCACCAGAATGTTACAAGTTCGGACTTTCATTCTCTAAAAATGTGTTAACCGATTCGATATCTGTAAAAAAACACAAGTCAAATCAAGTAAAATATAGAGCACTAAATGTTAAACAGATATTGAAAATACTGAAATTGATAATCGGATTAAAATAATCGGTTGAATTCGTGGAACAAGGTATTATATCAAAAAGTTGAAAAACAAGAAATTGTTAAATTGTGAGTTGAAAAGAAATTAAAATCATAATGACTTAAAGTGCCAAATGTCAATTATAGCAACATTAAAACTGAGACAAAGTAATATGAAAAAACGGACAATAAAATAAAATAGATGATGAAAAAAAAATTATGAGAAAAGTGATGAAAAATTATAAAAATATAAAAAATAAAAACATTTCAAACCAAGTTTCTCTACGACGTTTCTATTGTTAGGATATCCACAATCATTTTCTGGTGATAACTTTGGTACGATTATTAATATCAGTATTTTGAATATCTATTTAACATTCAGTGTACTATATTTTATTTTGACTTATTTGTGTTTTTTTACAGATTTCGAATCGGTCAACACATTTTTAGACAATGGAAGTTCGAACTTATATTATATTCTTTTGTAAAAGGTAAATTTTCGAGATATCCCGTTCAGGTTCAGGCAGTTGAACCAAAGAGTAACAGGTTTATTTAACCTCTAATCTTTGTCAGAACGGTAATAGGGAAGTTCAATAATGACTTCATGAGGTTCATCATAATTTGTAAAACTGGAACTATTTCACTTTCCGCATCTGTGAGCATGGTTACTGATGGTTATAGAAATTGACAAGTAATATATATCACAATTATGAGAAGTAATTTCGAACAGGTTCAGATTGAATTAAATAGTTAAGGAGAAAATTTTACCGTAATTATTGATATACTTATGGTAAACGAGTTGCTAAATGGTAACTTAGTGATTCACTGGTGTTTACTGAAATTAATAAAATTGCATTAATGTTAGATTCCCTTAAAGCAGACCAGTTGATCAATTAGTCTTTATTGTGATCATAAAAAAAGTATGAACGGTTAACCGGTTCATTTTCGCGATATAACGATAACGATAGGTATAACAACCTTCAAATTATTTTTGGATGTAGGTATATCCGCTCTATTACCGGTGTTTAATTAACGGGAACTCACGAAAATTTACGTATAGCCGTTATACAAAATATATGATTCGTGAGCAAAATGTGTTATGTTCAAATGATCAGAGGATATCATGTCAATTTGAGATATGTTATATGTCGTCATATCAATATTCATAATTATTTATGTATTTTGAAGTTGTAGCCCAATCAGTTTTTACTTTTAACCATTATTTTGATTGGAAAATGTTGATATTTTCATAGATATAATGACAAAATTTAATTAAACAATGGATAAGAAATTTCTGTTAGATGAATACAAAATGATATTTTTTAAAGTTTTTCTGTGATGCAATGATTTTAGTTTTTAATGTATTTTTAAGTTTTTGGACATAATTGGAAAGAATATAAGTATTAAATATATTTCAGTATTTTTACTATTTAAGGAATAGAAAAAGGACAGAAAAGTTCTGAGGTTATCTACATTTCTAAAAGTCAATGCTGATACAAAAATGATGAGCTTAAAATTTAAAAATGTATAATAATCACCTCTACCGGATATATGAGAACTAAAACCAAGTAGTAAAACAAAAACAACATTTTGAACCGGACGTTGGACACTTAGACATTTTGTTATGGCGATAACGATAACATCGCAGCAGCAGCAGGTGGTAGGTCGGCAGGGCTGCCAGAACTAGTACAATGGGCTTGTTTCCATGATTTTTGGTTTATAGGTCACTTGATAGACATTCAAATTGAGAATCAGTGCACTTTGTTTCAGCTCTCTAAGTTTCGTAGTTTTTTCGGATTTCATTATTAAAAATCGAATTTGTTAGGCCGGTGACTTCACTGGCCTATTCGCGCTTCTGGTTCGATTGACCAATAGGAACAACACAAATAATCAACATTATCAAATTCACGAACCCTTATCAATTTAATAATGGAAGTGTATACGATACCGTTAACGTTTAAATTAATGAAAAATTCCCCATATGGAATAAAATGTACTCGAAAAATCATATTTGGAAATAAGTTCTATATCTAGTCGAAAGATCACAAAATATTTACCTAATCTATGATTATATACATTATTTAATAATATACAGTTATGAAAATCAAAAAATGTAGCAAACTGGATTATAGATTTTATTACAACAATTTATAGTTACTATATAAGTTCATAAATAAGAAAGAAGATTGATTTCAAATTTTATTCAATTTATTCTACAATCGTCAATCTGTTCAACTGAATTTATTATAAAAAAAAAGATTTCTTATTGATCAACACAAATGTCAGCTCCGGTAAAATAACTCAATTGTTTAACATTTGTTACTATTATGCACAATGTGCTCGTCTTCACTCACACATGCCCGCACACATACACTCATCCTACATACAGACCTCTTCCTTATATTGCTACTAAATTCAAGATTTACAGGCTCGCTTGGGTAATCTGATGAATCTTCTACAACTTGAGAGGAAAGTTGAATGAGGTCAAGTGTAACAATAGTTAATTTTTCTGTTCGAGTTTCTACAACACTCAATCTAAACTCGATGAAAAAACGAATCGTTCTTACGCGAGCTGTCAGCTAAGAACAAGCAGAGTGGCCCCGATATTACATACAATTTCAATGCCAAATAAACCAATAAATTGTGATATGGGTACTCCATTTTCCTAAGAAAATGAACCTTTTATAATTATTCATTCATTTATTTAAGAATGAAGCCAGCAAAATCAATATACAATAACAAGGTCGCTCGATTCCACGAATTAAGCATAAAAATGGACACTAATCGATGCCTTGATAACTGATAGATTACAAGTCCTATCTTAAAATGATTCTTAATAGAATTTAATGAGCTTTATTCTCAATTGGTTCTCGAAGGCTCATGAACCCTAATAAAATAAGAAATTTAACGTTACTGGTACGTTACTGGCCATATTGCCACACAGTCAGCTATCTCTCTTTAATATATGAGACAATGTAATCTTTCGTATTTTTGTTAAAATAATTTGAAAATGAATGTTGAGCCTGGTTTTGTTAAAGCTGACTCCGACAACTTATCAAGAGTCGATTTTCAAATGATTAATGGCGGTTCTCTATCGGTTCAAGTTCAAACTCCCTCTCATCTTTCATGCAATACACCTAGAAAAAGGAAGTTGAGGAACAAAATTCGCGTACTAAACCAGAAAATCGATTCTCTTAAGAAAAATCAAACCAAACAGCTATCCAGTAAGGAATTGTATTTAGATAGTGTACTAAATTTTATTGAGAAACGTTGTCTTGAGTCAACTGCAAAATTAATAAAATTTCAATTAACTGAATCTCATAAATCTAAGGGAGTCAGGTATACGGATTGGATGAAACAATTCGCTGTAGCAGCTTATTTACTAGGGCCCAAATGTTATCTGTACTTTTCCTAAGTAACTAAGAAGTGGCCTATTAATGTTGGATTTAATCCGTTTGTTTTTGAGGTTATTAAGTTAAAAATAACATTTTTTCTTCTGTGTCCTCATTTAAGGAAAATAATCTGTCACTTGTTTGCTTTGTATTATTACTACTATTTGTCTGTTGTACTATCGGTTTTTTGATTGCTCCTGTATTTCTATTATTTACGGCATGTTGAAATACTATTCCATTAGATGGCTGTGAAATTCTACCATCTGGATTGATTAAGATTTCATTTAATGCTTGCCTATCATACCCCTGTCTACTTTCAGTCCGCTTATTACTATTTTTTACTCCTATACTTTGAGCAAACGACCTCTTGTTACTCGTATTATTATTTGCAAATACTTCCC
>WOGO01004512.1:0-13208 GCA_015342085.1 Leptinotarsa defecta | reverse complement strand
ATTAAATTTTACAAAAAGGATTTGAAGCTTTATATTTTCTATTAATTATCTGCGAGCGCTTTCGACAGTTGGTAGTACTGTCATCTTCTAGGATCTCCTTGAGGAGAGCCTAGAAGATGACAATACTACCAAGCTTCAAATCATTTTTGTAAAAATTTAATATTGAAATTATTATATATATATTATAATAACATTATTGAAAGTTCCTCTGTTTACTTTTTATATCATTCGAAATGGAGGCGGAGCCAAAAAACCAAATTCGACAATTCTAGTTTTTGGAGAATATTTTAAAAACAACTACTGATATTCTTGATCTGAAAAGATATTCTGGTTTCTCAGAATAGGAAACTTTTGCCCTATTTACCCGACCTGGTAGGTCTCACCTCAAAACATTGTTAAACAGAAATGCGTTCTTTATGAGAAAATTGATTTTAATGGAATTCTATTTATTATTATTGCAAATGATGATTTAATAAAAACGTTTGTTGAAATTTCTTTATTGTATAAAAATGCATTTTTTATATTCGACTTATTATTTTCGCCAGTAAATATCAATATTGAGGAATCATTTTTTCTTTTGAGTCATCATATCTAGGGCTCTTTGGTATGGTAAAAAATATATTTTTTAGTATATCTTTTGCTTTTATGGATCTTTTTTGATCAGAGAAATTTTTAGTAAGTTTTAAAGTATTTTTTGCAGAATTACGCATTGAATATCACCACAATGATGATAATTTTCTGTGAAGGCAAACTAAAAAGTTTCGAAATGGTATTTGCGTGAGCTTTCGATTCATACAGCCCTCGTCGTCCATGCTCTTAACCGGGCGCAGAAATATCTCGGCTTTGATCTGGCAACGCCGCCGCACAGCCTGTACCTGTTTTACGTGTTCACTTGGGGCGTCAACGAACACAACGCGCCGTACACTGTGCAGAGACCTGGTGCAGGCCAACGTCGCGACGTCGCTAAGAGGCAGGTGAAGGCCGGTCGAGGTGCAGGTGCAGTTGTGCATATTATGTGATTAGACGACGAGCCGCGATTTTTCCTGTTCGAGAGAAGGACCGTCCATCGCGCTGGGACACTATAAAGCAGAGCCTCAGCTATTGTGTAGAAGGTAAGAGGAATGCTGGACACGGAGTTGAGTTGCTAACGAAAAGGGGGTGTGATATGATTTGCAGGGTATGTTTTTGTTCAATATGGGAATTTGAAAAAATTATATTGATGTCAGGAAGTTTTTGAATCAATATCATTATCAGTTTCAGAGATCTAAACGTATATTATATGTATTGTGTATGTACATATAATTGTATTGTATATATGATTCGGAGTTCAAAAAATTGCAGGTATTCTGTTCAACCGTCATTTATAAAAAATGGGTACTAAAGAAATACACATGTAACGCATTATAATTTCTTGGAATATAAAAAAACAGTTTCTGTATGACAAGCAATACCTAAAATTCATGAGTTATCTTTTGTTTTTTACGTCATTGGTGGTAGTTATGAAACTATATTCGATTTTAGAGTTATTGCAGAAGTAAACTGATATAAATGCATTTTTCATTCACTATTCAATAGTTGAATAGTGAAAATAAAATGAGTGACAGTGATATTTAATGCAGGTGTGGTGTCCACACAGAAAGAGGATGGGCCTTTTTTGTGAATACGAGCATGAAGTGTTCATCGCCCAAATTATGAACGAATCCTTCAAGACATTGTCTGACAGTTCATATTATTGATTATTGAAGGTAGATAGGGTTGAAATCTGAACCAGGGGATACATATTCTACCAAATTGGAAACCATTTGATCCTTGGATTATTTCTGAGTAGTAGATTTGATATTCAGATATTATATGAAAAATAATTCTCAAATACGTTTCAAATGAAACAAATCATATAAAACGGTGTTTCAAATTGCATAGTAACGCCCTTATTTCCCAAAATATTCAAAACTTGCACATGCTGTCTTTAGTGAAATATTTCAAGCATCTTCTTCATTTGGAAGATGATCTGAAATGCACGAAGGTGATGATAACTATAGTCTCCCTTCAGAATGTTAATTGACTAGGGTTAATTTGAAAGCGCTTTTAAATAGGCAAGTTTATGATATGACGATGGACACGTTCTGCAATTCAAATAATGCCTAACATATCTAACATCAACTTTAACTAAATATACATTTCTATCAGCAGCAGTTATAAGAGTTAGAGATACTTGCATATATCCCATGCCCAGTTTCGAATATTATTTGCCAAAAAAACATTTTGAATACCTTAATAATTATGAATAAGGATGAAATCAGCAATTGATGATTTCCTTGTTCACCTTCGAATGGTGGAGAATCTTTCTAATTCTATTTTCAATTGAAAAATAATTTGGAACTTGACATTAACTACAAAAACATATAAATTCAAAAGCTATATAGACGTAATTTTCCATTATTTGACCGGGTGAAAAAATTATGAAACGTAGAAAAGCATAAAGTTACATGAATATTCAGTAGATATTTACGCTAGCAATCACACGTAAGGTAAGAACTCGTTAATCCTTAGCTTGCAAAAGTTTTGACATTTGAGGGTTGTCGTTCGTAGGGGGGCGACAACCGGTCGACCAAAAGAAGATTGTAAACATTTTTTTTACACTAACTATAATATATTTAATTTTCCCAATTCAATTCTGTTAATATATAGGAATGGACCGATTCTAAAGAAAGAGGTTATCGTTGATAACAAGTAACAAACCATCATCACAAAAAACAGAAATGTATGAATAACGTTGGGTAATGTACCTTAATGTAAGCAATTCTGATTCTTTTTTTATGTACACTCTTTCATAAATTCACATTAGATATATTTGAAAATTGTGAACACTTTGTAATTCTCATAGAAACACAGGAAACTGATTTTTTTGATTTAATAAAATCCTAATTGACAAAAATATTTTTATTTGGAGGGTCAGCATAACTCACTGTTAATGGTGTCGAAATTATTTAAGTTCGTGTAACCCGATATTAATGTTTGGAATTTACTAACTGTCCGAACAATAATCCAAAGCTTCAAAATACTATCACCAAAACATATTTTGAGTTCTCGAATCTTCAGTAACTTTGTAACTTTTTAAAGTATTTTAATTAGATTTCAATTTTTCCTGCTTACTTTTTTCATAAAACCATTGGAAACAATTTATTTTTCTTCGTTTCTGATTCAATATCAAAATATTTTATACAGTTTCAGAAAACGGAAACAAAGTCAATTGTTCAGAAATACTCTTACAAATGTGTAAAACATATACTATTGTCGAAAAAAAAATGTTCGCCACGTTTCTCCTTTCGTAACGATGAGGTTCACATAATATGGTGGCGAATAACTTTGCTCCACCAAAATCCATTATATATAGATTACAGAGAGTTCACCAAAATATAGAATGTCTCTGGATTATATGAAGGAATGAGACAAATAAGTGAAATCAGTGAATTAAGAAATTCATCACTATTTTCATTTGATACATTTGGAAACGTAAGTAACAATTGGTAGATTGAGACTATAGATGGAATTTGTGACAATAATACTGAGATACAATTTAAAAACACACCTTCAGTATTGGAATATATTGTTGTAAATTCGAAGGATTATTATCCTTCAATTACAAGTCATGTTTAGCTGACCTTGTCGAGGTTGGTTATACTACGCATTGAATTATCATTCACGAACATTCACGATAGTTCGATATCATCAGAGTATAATGAAAATTATCTCTCAAACATGAATATATTTCATCTCATCAGTATCATAACATTTCCATAAAAACTACGGTAATTTGAAATAAGAATTAATTATTCTCTTAAAACATCGATAAACATTATGACCGATAATGATCAGCTCCCTTTATAAAGAATTATCAGACTTCAGCTCGATATCATGTGTTTCAACAGATATTATGTGTTTTAACATCTTCATTCCTATATCTGAAACTAGTAGGAGAATCTACCACTAGGAGGATAGTGTATATTCATTTCAGCTGAACGTTAACCTTTACGTTTTCCGGTAGTGCAGATCTAAGTGCATGTTCAAAATCGTAATATGCTTCGAGGCCGACATTTAATTTTGTTATATATAAGAACGTTATGGCGCCGTCAGTTCGGAGCTATCAATGGTTGATAATGCAACGGCCATTTCAATAAAGACGACGGTAAAAAAACGAAATGATGATAGAGATTTAATACATCTACATTAAGGTTTGTACCGCGATTAGGTAATTTCAGCACTTTGGTAATATGGTGGTTCTCTATATATGGTCGAGATTATGGTTTGGAGAAATTATCTCTATATATATGTTTGTTTGAAAGTGGTTGACAATGTTTCATGGTGAATTTTATTAGTTCGGACCGGAGTCTGATATGATATAAAGTAATTTGAAATCTCTGAAAGAACAAATAAAATAAAAAAATTGAAATAACTGACTGAAAATAACAATTATAGTGAGCAATAAATACAATGAAGTGAAGATAATAGAAAAACATTAATTAAAATTTAACAAATTAAAATGAAAATAGAATCGAAAAGGTATCATGCCCAATTAATTCACGACGTTCCTATTGATAGTATACACAATCTTCTCCAGGTGATGATAGGACTATTCCTCTGGGAGATGATTATTTATAGGTTAGTCAAACGCTTTCACCTATCTTCTCTTCCCTATTTCCGCTTCACCGTTTATCCACTTGAATGATTGTGTTTATATGTCGCGTATATCTATGCTATCTTGGCTGAATGCGTCGTTGGATAGCATATATACAGCTCCTTTGAACTTCCTCTTAAACCAGTGTTCCTCCCTGTGGCTGATCTCAGCTTAGAACCACTTGATATTATGTTGATGAGTCCATACATGCTTTGCTATTCTCGATTTGCTGGTTTTCCGCTACTGTACGTTTTTCTTATGATCGGTAATGCAGACTTTCAATGACATCTTAGTTTCACCGATATAGAATTTGCCGCACTCACAAGATATCCGGTAGATGCAATTCTTGAAATCGCAGTCCGCGTTTGATGACTTGGTTTTTGTGAGGCTGCTACGAATGGTGCAGGTTTGGACCCAATTCAATCCATCCTTCCCAACAATACTCTGATTTAGGGAAGGGCAAGCACTTCTTTGTGAGGCTCTTGCTGCTCGAATCTGGTTGAGATACGTTGACGACACCTTCATAAAATAGAACCAAGGATTTTTCAAGGACAAAAAACAAGCACTACAGAAAAATACCTAAAGCGCTCTGAGGCGGTGCCTGTGCGAAAGTGATGATTCACGTTGGATATGAATCACTAGAGATTAAATTCCTTTGGAAGCACGTTTATTCCACAAAAACGAAGTTTTACAAATGAAAGAGTTTTTAAACAGTGAAGTTCAAGGTGTACTGAGTTGAACTTCAAAACTATGAGCAACCACAGTCCGCTGATATGTACCGCTCCTGGTGGATTCAAATGTGTTAAGTCATCTGAACATCTTCCGTGAAAGTGTCTATAAAAGAGAGACAAATCTCCAACTTTCTTTGGTTTTCCAGACTATCAAGGTAACAAGTATCTATAATAAGGTAAATAACTCTTTTCTTTATGGAATTCAGCAGCTTAGGGGTATGCTTAGGGGCGGAGCTCTATACATGAGAACATTACTTCAAAGAAAGTCTGATATAAAGCATCAAAAGTTGCTGAGGTGTGTACAGTTGTCTGGTTCGGAACAGTGTTTCAAGCTTTCGAGAAGGAGCCTGTGCAATTCGAACGACATGATTGTGCCCAGACATATTTGTGTTCATTTAACCCCTAACAAACTTATCGAAGCAGAAAGCGAAATTGTCTGTCAGGTTCGGAGACCTTAATTTTTTTGAAGAAAACCAATGTTTGGGTTTTCATGGCGTTGAATTGAATCTGGTTACTTCAACACTAATTCGAAATCACTTATAGATCCTCATTAAAATATGCAACCTGCCGGTGAAGATATACATCCGCAGCCGATCTCCTAGAAGCCAATGGAATGACGAGACAAGTGTGCTGTCGTCAGCAAAGTAATATATTGGATTCTTGGTTTCTTCAATAAGTAGTTGATATACAATACAATAAAGGTTGGAGACAATATGGATCCCTGCGGAACACCAGGGTTGGCGGTAAAAATATTCGAGAGATATCCATCGACGGCCACTTGCAGAGGAAGTTATTTTAGTAAGCTAAAGAGCAATACACAAAAATGATTCGCCAAGCCATAGTACCGAAGTTTGGCCAGCAAACCCTAATGCCACATATGATCAAAGACCCTGGAAATTTCAAGAGTAACAGATCTTGACTCTCCATATTTCTCGATTGCGTTATTCCAAATATGGGTGACATACGATATAAGGCCCCTTGTTGATCTTTGTTTCCGAAAGCTATATGGGGGTGATCCCTCAAGATGTTAAAGTTTCCAAATATTGAAGGATATGGAGATTTACGGCTTTCTCCATAATTTTTGATAGCAAAGCGACTGGTCGATAGTTATTTGAAAGATTTTTCTTCTCCTTTTTGGGAATAGGCTGAACACGAGTAATCTTCCAACAAGAAAGAAAAACCTCTTTCTTGTGAAACAGGTTGAAAAGTCTGTAAAATACTGGTGCGAGTTCTTCGGCACACTTTTCAAGTACGATGGCAGACACTTTATCAGGACCAGACGCCTTATTGTTATTGAGTTGTTTCAAAATTCGCCTGACTAGACGTTGTCGAAAAGAGATTTCCGGCATTGTGGACTTTAATGCGGGAATAGTGGGCGGTGCCTTTCCTAAACAATCGACTGTGGAGTGGGACGCAAATTGTTCAGCCAGTAGATTTGCTTTTTCTATGGCTGATGTTGCAAATGAAACATCCGCTTGTTAGTGGTGAAATTGTGGATTTTGTATACTCTTGAATAACAGCTTTAGCTACTGACCTGAAGGATTTAGACCCTTTGGGATTGGTAAGCAGTTTATCCGTAATTCTCCGATTGTGAAGTTCTTTTCTTTCACTCATTGCAGCTGTTGCGAGCGTTAACAAATCTTCTTGATTTTTATTTCATTTTCAATTTTTTGCTAATTTTCATTTCATTGTATTTATTGCTCAATATGATTGTTATTTTTAGCTATTCATTTTAATTTTCGGATTTTATTTGTTCTTTCCAAGATTTCAAATCACATTATATTATATGACAATGGAAGTCCGAAGTAGTAAAATTCATCTCTATCTATGTTAGAGGTTTTCTCAGTCTTCGGATATTTATTTATTTTATTTATTTATTTATTTCTTATTATTATTTTTTTATATTTATCGAACCAGAATATTCCTTAAAAAGAGTTTATTTACAAAATCAACAGAAATTAAAGATGTTGTTACCAGTTTTGTTTTCCGGTACAGAGTCAGAGCAAATACGATTGAAACTAACAACACAATTTAACAATATCAATTTAACATAACAAGTACCTACGTGTATTGAATTTGAAATTATAGTTCATATCAATAACCACTAACCACTCTCGACAAAGTGTATTATGTGATCACATTGGTCAAAATTTGGATGGCCCAAACATACCGTCATTTATTTTTTCCAATACCAACTGGCCGGAGAAAGACACGCCCGAAGAAGCCATTGTATGGCGAAACACGTGTTGCGTTTTTGTAAAACACACGCTCTCAAGCAGGTTTATCCGTTTCTTCAAGATTAACAAATGGAACATTATAAGTTCATATAGTTTTGGAGATCTGTGAATGAACGAAAGACACCTACAGCTTTCTTCCGATTCATTACGTACACAATACCAAACTACTCATATGAGAAATGGTCCAAAATGTAAATCAACAGGAAAAAACGTGAGAATACAATAATAAACGTATGTAAAGACACAAATTAATATTAACTCTACGGACTTTTCATTCTTTCAAACAAAACAACCTAGTGATATGAGCATGCAGATTTATCTCTTTATATGGTTTATTAATAGTATTAATAGTATTTGCTCATTTTTATATCTTGAATACAAATCCTTGCTTTTTTTTTAGCAAGTGCAATAAATTATGATGGATTATTATCTTCGTTATATGTATTGTAACGTTACCTTAACCCTTTTCTTAATAGAGACCAAGATACGTGTGCTCAGTTGGAACAACTAGCTGTGGATCTGCGAAGACAAGGGCACAGGTCGGTTCTTGATCTTTCATAGAAGTTTAATACAAAGTGCTGAAAAGGGCTGTCTAATAAAAAATTTTCATTTGGCCGTCATCTACAGAAGTTTATAGAAATACTATTCCCCTTTTCAACACTTGTCACTGTAGACCAACTTTGGTAAACCGGAATAGGAGACATTTCTAAAATACCAATAAAATAAGAAATACGGTTCACTCGAAAGTTCCAATATGTTATTTGAACTCAGAATAATTTGACTGCAAAAAATTTTAAATGGTCCGTGAACATATGAATCAGAGTAGCAATTTTTAAAAATTCAACTCATTCCCAATGATAGCCTTAATAGGAATAATAAGAAATACAGGGTCTTACCCAATGGTTTAATGCATTGAAATTTACAATCTCTGATGGAAATCCTATTTCCCGAAACCATCAAGGAAACTTAAAGCTGTTGATTTATGATCCTCTAATTCGACTCTTCTGATCCTGGAGATCCGGGATTCTGGCAGTCTTCAGCAGTAGCCACCCCAGACCTATTGTATAATAGAGTATCTAAACATGTTCATGACGATCTCCTTCTTGTTTTAAATTTATTTTTGGTTTTTATGTTTGTCTTGGTCCAAACGCTTTTTATCATTGTATCCTCTTACGAGTTTGTTTATACGATTTACGCTCCAAGAATTCAATGACCTTCGAAAATGTCACCACTAATTTTTTCCATTCAAAGATTTTTGCCTGGCAGTTACTACTTGTAACTTCATTTTACACATGAATTCCGTGACTGAACAACACTGCTCTTTGATAATGTTGGCGAAACGTTAGGATACAGTTCCAAACAATGACGGCCTTCAAACCCGAACGAAGATCGTAACACTGAAAATCTTGGCCGCGAAAGACTTTACCAATTTATCGAATAATATGGATATTATTTTTATTTATTTGAGAGCGCTACTATAGGCTGCATAGAAAAATCCCAGGTCTGTAAAAATATAAGATAGGAATTTAAATAATTAGTACGTTACAATCTACAAATTGAAATTAGAAAAAAAAGGTTTCTTTGTGTTCAGATTGTGCCGCAAACAATATAAAATACAGTATCGAAAATACGCGGTGTAAGATGATCAATACTTCACTGTTCTATTGATTTATTAGCGAGATGTTTGTAGGAAACTGAATTTATTTTTCAAAATAAATTAAAAAAATATTTCTGAATGATTTATAACTTCTTCAAGTGAATATCACCTGCTCCACCATGTTCTTAGATTCTATATTGTATACGACTTTGTATCAGTGCATGTAAATTATTTTCAGAGTGATTTTCAGTCAATATTGTACTTGAAACTTTGAATCTATTGAATATCTATCGAAATGTTTCAGTGACCGTACAATGTACCCGTATATTCCACTATAATTGACTATCCAGTGTGAGGACAGGATATTTTATATTTTTTGTGGTACCTATTGTGTCTACTCGATTTTCATTCATTCCGATTACTTGGGATATTGTTACAAATCAATGACTTAATTGTCTTAAACGAATTTATTTCCAACAATATTTCAATAATCACAAACTAATTTATTCATTACAACATTTAGCAACTAACGCTTCATTTATTTCCACTATTTCAATTTCTTGTTTAGCCGCTCGATTCACTTTCTGAACTGCATTTTTGAGTAGGGAAGATGGGCTTATATCGGTGAAGGTCCTTTCGAGAATTCTGTAGAGGGTTCGGTACTGGACTAGAATTTTACCGGCGGTTCCAGCCTGCATTCTTTCGCAGTGAAGTCATGTGTTTGTTCGATGAGTTGGCTGGCGTATCGGTCAGGGACGGCTTCAGATTCGTTACATTGCCCCCTTCTTGAAGACGTTTCGCCACGAAATGTCATCCTTAGCGTGTGTCGATACCTGCAGGACTCTCCACAGTCTTCATGCTCGGTCGTGGAAGATGCCAGTGAATCTGAATATCGTTTCCAATATGCTTCCCACAATTCTCCAATCCACCCTGTCGAGCCCAGAGGCTAATTTCGGGATTGCCAAGTCCGTGTTAGGAATCACACGTTAAAAGGTAAGACCTCGTTAGTCCTTAGCTCGCACAAGTTCTCAACTTTTGAGAGTTGTCGTTCGTATGGGGGCGACAGCTGATTAACGAAAAACAGATTTTAAACAGATTTTTTCAAACAGAAAAAAAATCAGAAATGATTGTTATGTTTTGAGTTTTATTTAATTGGTTAATTTTGCAGAAATTATTGAATGAATAATTTATTTTACGTACTTTCATTACTAAATACAGTGCAGTTCTTTAATGTCCCCTCCCCTTTTAATGAAATTAATGCATGAATACTTTATTTTGAAGTGAAATCACAACCCTAGAATATAATGTCAATATATTCAACTACTACAAAATGACGGAACTTTTAATAATTGTCTGAATACGTTGACATTTAACTACTTAATATGAGATAATAATCTTGAGGTCAGTTCAGAAGATGCTCGAAATGGTTGCCTTGAACTTCTTGACATATGGACTGCCTATTCGATATTTCACACCGAACACAGTAACGTCAGTATCTCTACAAATAATTATTATTCTCTGCCGTAAATCCAATATTGTAGCAAGTTCAGTTCCGTTCATCTTTTGCTTCAAATAGCTTCATAAAAAAAGTCCAAAAGTGTCAAAACTGGCGAGCGGGCTGGCCATTCGGTAGTACCTCGACGGCCAATCCCACAACCAGGAAAAGTTGTATCCAAATAGTTTCCTACTTGTCTGGTGTATTGTGGTGGTGCTCCATCTTGTTGAAATATAATATCCATATCGAATTCAAGAGGATTCGCTTCGACGATTTCAGTGATGAGAAGGTCAACAGTAGTTTCCAGCATATTCAAATACAGTTTCCCTGTTGAATTTTGATCAATAAATAGAGGTCCTACAATATGGTTTTCCAATATTCCTGTCCAAAAGTTAATTTTGTCTGTAAATATTGCTGTTTGAAAAAATGTACATTCGTCATTGAAACAATTATTAGGGTCATCTTCGGTTAATAGGTGTACCATTTTATTTTTGTAGGGATGATACCTATTCCTCTTCAAAAGTCTCCACACTGTAGAGGGAGAATCCTCACAAACATTCGCGACGAAATAAGTAGACTGTTCAGGAATTAACACCATCTAACCAATTATTTGCACTTGCTATTCTTCCGGAATGGACGGATGACCTGGGAGCTTTTTGTTATGTTCACTACCGGTAGTTGTTCATTTGGATACAAGTTTCCTCAAATATTTTCTACAGATAGAACGAATTGAAAACCGTTCATTGAAAATTCTTTCGATCTCTTGAAAGGTACGCGTCGCACCGTAAATTTTTTCTTCCAATGGACGAGAATTGACCATTTTAGAAGTTGTTAGCGTGTTACCTTTCTACTAGTAGAACCGAAAACTAAATGAGAATATTCTAACTGAACAATGATGTTCATTGTCGTACTACTATTTTTTGTCGTTTTTACAAACAAAAAAATAAGTTAACATACCTTATCGGGTTGTTGGAACTGCCATATGGCAGATGAAAAGGAATATTTCTAAAAATATCGATATAAATGTGTTTGTCTTCAGGAAATTTTTAATTGTTGTCTTATTTTGTAGGAGGTGAAGATATTGACTTCATATTCTGGGGTTGTGAAGTATTCGTCAGAAGCTCCAAAATGATATATTACAAGACCCCCTTTCTATTTAATTTTTTTCTACAGACCCAGTCGCCACCTTGAGAGTTTCATCTGCGAATTTCACTTTAAAATAAAGTGTTCATGCATTGATTTCATTATTACAAATTTCAATTCTTTGAGTCGACCCGACCAACACTGTATATTAATTCTGGGCCAATGAAGTGTCGTCTTACCACAAACAATAATAAATAATTATTCGAATAACGTTCTAAAAAATGACATACCAAGTCGCTTTGTCCTGTTTTGATTAGATACGCGATGTCCACTGAAACCCTGAAGAAAAAAACTTCGTTGTAGCTTTTACACAGAATTTTTGAGAATTCTTATGATACATACCTTCCCAGAAATTCATCTTCGGTAGGATCCTCATCCCAGACATCGATATGGAGTTCTTGTCCAGTTGATTCCAGTATAATGAACTGTGAAGAAAATTGGGTTGAAACAAATAGGAAACAAGTGGAAAAATATTGAAATTGTTGTTCGTATGAATCAACATAGTTGGGGTGAATAAAACGTTTATAAACATTGATTTAGATATTTTGTTTTTGATATCCAACTCTGCTGTCAAAATATAAGAGCATTCATGAAACGAAAGAAAAGAAATTATTTTTTGTCTTTTTTTACGTTTGATGGTTGCTGTCCTATTTGGTTTTTCATACATTGTGGTATTTTCATGGTATTTTGTGGCCATAACGGCATGTATGATTTATCAAGTTTTCCAGGAGATAATTTGTCCAGAAACAATAAATTATCATGTATCAGTCTTCTTCAATTCTCCCTCCTTGGTACCAGGTATGACAACACCGACGGTTGGAATCTTCACCAATAGTTTCCTAATTGTCCAGTCATTTTAGGTCGATTCAGGCCTGTATTTCGGAAAATTGACATACCCAGCTGTAAATTTGTATAAACTTTATATTTTGGCATCATAAAAGTATTCTCAAAATTCCCATATGATTCGACGGCCGAAAGTTCAAAAATTGGGTGTCAAAAGTCAAAAAAACCGATTTTTTGCAAGTTTTTTTGCCAATATCTCATTTCCAATGGGTTTTATACTAATTGTATTTATTATCAATATTGTAGATAATCAAATTCTCTACAACTTTTGTTTCAAACATTTTTTCATTCGTTGAATCGTTTTTGAGATAGAGGGCAGCGCGAGCGCAGATTGAATATTATTTGAAATCAACTGGTTGTCCCGATCGAAATCAGCTCATTTAAGGTTTATAAATTATTACTTGATAAATAATAACAATTTTATCGACCTTTTTTTGGGTAATTGTTACCTTCCACAATCTGAAAAAATATAAAAATTATAATGGGG